>JADQWA010000184.1:136430-161430 GCA_018344505.1 Nebria ingens riversi
ATATATATATATATATAATATTCATGAAAAAAAAAATCCAGGGGCGCTTACTATGTGAGAAAAAAACTCTCTTATACGAAGCAATAAGTAAGTTTAGTAATCAACCCGAAATTTTAACGGAAATCGAGTCTGACAATTTCTAGAATGACGGCTATGTGTGTTCTCCAGCCTAAACTGTTGAAAGTAATATTATAAAACTTTAATGGTTTGAAAGTAAACCTTATATTTTTGAAAATAATATTCAAACCGAAATCGCATGTTTACTCTAGTCATTTTTTGCGGTTTCTCCAATATCTCCGAAACGGCTGCACTTACAGCAAACATAGTAGCGATTCAAATAAAAGATATTAATATTTTGCACAACTTTTGTTTGAAAATTTTCTTTAAAAAATGTATGAGTTATGAGAAAATCACTATTGAAATTTCTTATTTATGCTGCCATAGTTACATAAGTATGAGAAATTATATTTAATAAATCGTATCACCAATGTCTCCCAATTGTGTAATAGGAAAAACACAAATAGATTTACTGTATATATTCTTCTTTCTAATCAAAATATACCTGCTACGTATAAGAAAGTCCAATGCAAGACACTACAGATGTTTTACCTTGTAACTCGGATAACCACAAACCGTTCAGTCATAATCATGAATCGTAACCGTAGTAATTGTTAAACATAATATAAACATTTTGATTGAAATAAATATTTCTGAATGAATAGCATAAATTATATTTGAACAATTAGAAAAACAAATTGTTTCACTGAACTGTATAGGTTTTGTTTCAGAAGATAAAATTTAGTTGTAAAATGGAACAGTACCATTGCATATAAACTTATATTATATGCCAGCAGTGCGCTTAAATCAGATCTAATTCCTACTTAAATATTTAAAATAAACAATGGACACTAAATATGCATTTTGATTATAGTTGTGGATTGCAATATAATTTAGAGAAGATACTTTATACCTAAAGGACTAAATATCATTGACATTTGAAAGTTACTGTAGTATCGTTGAATGCAGTTAAGAAGAAATTAACTTTTCAATTAAGCATCATTTACTTTCTAAATACACTCATTTCCAAAATAATAGAGCCCCGTCACTATTTGCTACAGTTTATAAGACCTTCTTAGCTTTCTTTGGATGCTTATTCAAAAAAAAAAAAACCGTAACATCATTGTGAAATGAAAGTTTAAATCTAAAACAATAAATAAATAGTAGAGGAACGAAAGCTAAAATAGTCACTAAGTTAACTAGTTCGTAGAAAATGAAAAATAAAATGTTATTTAATTAGGTAGTAGGTATATGTAAAGTGGTCCCAAAAATGATAGGATTATTTGGTAGTGTTACAATTTTAAACTAGAGATTTTTAAACCGGTATGAAGTTAGTAACGCCGTTGTAAAAACCTAAATTTCAAAAAAAAAACTACATAGAGCAATGATTTCTTTTAGTGTGAGGTTTCACAGGCTAGGATAAATATTCACATATATATATATATATATATATATATATATTATATATATATATATATATATTATATATATATATATATATATTATATATATATATATATATATATTATATATATATATATATATATATATATTATATATATATATATATATATATATATATATATATATATAATATATATATATATATATATATATATAGTATATCTATATATATATATATATATATATAATATATATATATATATATATATATATATATATATATATACATTAGAATAGTTCGGAGAGTTATTCAAAATGTTCCCCACAAAGATTTTTCTGACGATGAATATCCCGCGATGAATTTTCTGGTGAAGATTTCATCGCACGATAAATTGGCGATGATTTTACCGCGCGATAAATGGTTTGGCGTTGAATATTCCGGAAATTATAAATAAGTGTTGCTAAGGGTTCGAGTAAATTAAAAAAAAATTTATAAATTATAGATTCATTGATATAAACAATTAGGTCAATTTATGTTATTATTATGATGCACATATTTAAAACTGTAGTTGTGCATAAAGTTTCTGTGATTGAGATTGGCAAGGAGGTTGTTGCTTGATCACAAAATGGCGAGATAATAAAAGTGATTTTGTAAACATGAATATATTTTTTAGATTGTTGATCATTCGTGAAATGAACACGGATTAGTGTGACGTTACTTGATTGTGTTTGAGATTCATTATTGACATAAGTACAAACACACTCACATAGTTCTATTTTATATGTGAACTTGTTTTACAATTAGTAACGTAACTACGAAATAACTATTTTCTCTTTTTCTTAATATTAAATCCTTAAATTGTTAGTAACTTAGGTTTCTTGACTGTACTTGACTAAATTTTTTTATAATTTGTAATCAGCGACACCCAAAATAGAACTGATATTATATAAGAATGCATAAGTGTGGCTAATTACGTCCTATCCTTGAACTAGCTAAATTTGTTTTATTGACACATCTTTAGAAACGCTTATTTGAATAACAATAGTAGAAAGCGACGTTAACAAAAATTACACAATCATTCTGGTTTAATTGAAAACAATTTTAGAAGATTCAAAACTATTTTCAAGAACGTACTTTCCACAAAACTACCTACTATAGTTCAGATACGCAAGCAACAGTCTTACGTCATTTTTTAACTAAAAACTGCTAAAAAATTATCAACATGAAATTTGCTGCACACGTAAAAAGCTATTGAAAATAAATTGAAAAGTACTTATCAGAAATTATTAAAAGTACGATAAATTATCATAGATTATCAATTTCATAACCAAATTTCTTATTTTGTCCTGTTTCATTATTTAATATAGAAAAATAACTTTCTTGTAGGTATATAAGGAAGTATTGTAATAATGAACACTTTCGAACTCGAAATTTTAACGGAATTACACCTTTTGACCTTCCCTGAGTCGAGCCTGATTATTTTCGGAATGCTGTGTGTGTGTTTGTCTGTGTGAACGCTCTACACCTAAAACTACTAATGCTATAATCGTGAAACTTTAAACTTAAGTTTTGTATATTGCTGGGAAGAAAACCTCTTATTTTTAAGAAGAATATTCAAATCGGAAGGGCCTGTTTACTCTAGTTATTTTTTGGGAATTCTGCTATATCTCCAAAACAACTGTATTTACAGGAAATATAGTAGTTTTCAAAATGAAAGATACTAATATTATGCACAACTTTTGTTTGAAAATTTTCTTCAAAAAGTGTACAAATTCCAAGAAAATCGCTATTGAAATTTTTAATTTTATTTATGTTGCTATGGTTACGTAGGTTTGAATTATTATACTTATGACACATAGTTTTAGTGTAATAGTGTTTTAAAAGGTTAGTAAATTATCATCCGGCCATAATAATTTCTAATATAACGAAATGAATAAAATTTTTTTTTCTTGAATTTTTAAATTTTTATAATATATACAAATACCTAATATATTTGTACAGGAAAAAACAAGCATTGGCGAAGAGCACAAGGGTCGCCTTCGGCGTAATCTTGGTTTTCCAAAATATATTTAAATGTATATATTTCATGTGAAAACTAAATTTTGAGATGTTTAAACACATTCACTTTCACATTACTGTGATTGATTCAAACAATGCGCCACGCATCTCTAGAATGAATAAGAAATTGAATGTAGGTTTGTAGTTCTTAAATATATGTAATAATGGCAACATGAAGTACGTACAGTCACACGAAAGGTATCTTTATACTGCTTTAAACGTTCTCCATCAGCAGTCCAAGACATCAAAGTAACACGGTTTGCGTACGATCTAGGAAACAAAGTCATTCGAAACGGGGTCAATCTCATTTCACTCTATTGCAGTGACCTCTCAAGCATACATACCTCTCAACACTTTGATTTTGGTCTGACCTTTTTTTACATGGATAAATAGTGTAAATTAATACAGCCATGAACAATTTTTTCAAAAAAATTCAATATAGTTTCAGACTGCTCATTTCTCTCCAATTGAAGATCATCTCAGAATTTTAAGTTGTCTAATACTACTTTTAAATTAACGGCAATGACCATAATAATTTTAAACTAAAATTTCTTATTGAAGAAAGCATGCAGTATCAATAACATTTTCTTTTGCCAGAGTACTATTTGGTTTTGTGTTATAAATCACTGGCCAAAACTCGTCAATGGTTGTTTTCGAATATATGTATGTATATATTCGGAGCACTCGGCTTCATTTAAAAAACATCGGCCATGTATTGGTCCAAAACTTTCATTTACGTAGTCAGTATATTTTGATTTGATAGTATATAAATTAAAATATAAAATGTTTAGATTTAAAAGAAAATATTTTCATTCATTATGTGCAGTAAAATTATAAAGTTAGATTATTGTCAGATTTCTAAAAAAACATGTGCACGTATTTTAGATTTAATATGTTCGATTCTATAGTAATATAAAGAAAATATAATTATTCATTACACATTATTAAAAATTATTATGGCCGGACATTTATATTTATATATAATATTTTAAATTATTTACTAACCTTTGTAACGCTTTTTCACTAAACTTATTTATGACACTGACAATAAATGTTATATGTCAAAATATTTGAATATTTAAAAACAATTGACATGCATAGTAGATACGATTTATTATATATAATTTTCCATAGTTATGTAACTATGGCAATATAAATAAGATAATAGCAATTTTCTCGTAACTGGTAACCTTTTTGAAGAAATATTTCAAACAAAAGTTGTTCAAATCATTAATATCTTTAACTTTAATAATATCTATTTTACTGTAAGTGCAGCCGTTCAAATATTTTGACATTTAACATTTATTGTCAGTGTCACAAATAAGTTTAGTGAAAAAACGTTACAAAGGTTAGTAAATAATTTAAAATATTATATGAAAATACTTTGTAAGGTTTAAAGTTCATTTGAAAACTAAAATATATCCAGCCGTAATAATTTTTAATAATATGTAATGAATAATAATATTTTCTTTATACTACTATAAAATCCAACATATAAAATCTAAAATACATATGTTTTCTTTGGATATCTGACAATACACTAACTTTACAATTTAATTGGACTTATGAATGAAAATATTTTCTTGAAATTTAAACATTTTATATTTTTATTTATGTACTATCAAATCTAAATATACTCACTACGTAAAAGAAAGTTTAGGGCCAACACATGGCCGATGTTTTATGAAAGGTTGTTATGGTATTAGACTATTGATCTTAATTATATAATTAAACATCTGCAGTGTCTTGCACTGGACTTTCTTATTCGTAGTTGGTATATTTTGTTTAGATAAGAAGGGTATTATAATACAAATATTTAAACATTCAAAGAAATGTTATTATTCATTACGCTATATTTGAATTTTTTGTATGTTTAACTTCAAATGAACTTTAAAACCTAACAATATATATATATATATATATATATATATATATATATACTATATATATATATATATATATATATATATATATATATATATATATATATATATATATATATATATATATATATATATTATTTATTAAGCTTTGAAATGCATTTTCACTAAATCAATTTGTGACAATAAATGTTAAATGTCAAAATATTTGAGTATTTTCTTGTAAAATAGTTGACAGCTATAGTTGATGCGATTCACTAAATGTAATTTCCCATATCAACGTAACTATGGCAATATAAATAAGAAAAGTAAGAATTTCAATAGCACTTTCACTTTTTGAAGAAATGCTTTAAACAAAAGTTGTGCGAAATATTAATATCTTTCATTTTAAAAGTTATTATTTTTACTGTAAGTGCATCCGTTTCGGAGATATTGTAGATACCGCAAAAATTACTAGCGTAAACATGCACTTCCGGTTTGAATATTCTTTTCAAAAAAAGGTGGGTTTCTCGCGAGCCATATACAAATCTTGCTTTGCGATTTCTGTTCAGTCTAAACTCAAGTATCAACATCTTTGCTCAAGAATTAACAAATATATTTGTGTCACAATTAACATAATTTTAATATCTCTTCCTAAATCATAACAGCCAAATTTCATGACATAATTTACAATGAATATTAGTGTGCCAATGATGCCACGTGATACATATAGACACTAAATAACTAATTCGAAGACGGGGTCAGAAAAAACTAATATTTAATTTTCCTATTTTTTTAATGATTCTAATTTTAATATAAAAAAAAATCTAAGATTTATAATTTAAAAACATTATAGATCATTCTTACAAAACATCGTAGGTTTACGAACGGATATAGGACCAGTAGTATTTCATAATAATAATTATATTACTTCAAGTTGGACAACATTCCATTACCTAACCTAAATTAAATAACCCAATAAAATTTGCACAATAAATCTAACCATCCTATAAGAATATATACTCAAAGAAAAAATGCAAAATGACCGTAATTGGGTTACAAATGAATTTTAATTGTAACAGCACAAACAAGAACAATATTGCGTAGCCACACTGATCTGTGCCAGATAAATAGTATAAATATCTACCAACATAGGAAATTTAGGTTAGCGTATAGTCAAACTAAAACGAAAACAAAAATATGTATGTATATTTATTACGTACAGGCAAATACGGTTAAATCGTAGTTATCCATGCGGAAACAACGGCCAATTAAGTGGTACAAGCAGTCATTTGTTCGCAAATAAGTGAACGCGTAGGCGGGCTTATACAGATTAAAAAGAGAAAAACAACAGCCAAGTATTGTACGAGCAAGAGGTACTTAGTTAAATATATCAATTCTATACCAGATATAATGCACCAATTACGTATTATAATTATGAAATTTACACGTACTTGGAGTGGTACACAATACACACGCACAACTATCTAAACTGGAAGGTGAAACATATTACAGTTATGTAGTTCGTTTATTTATGTTACTAAAACTACAGTTCATGTTCAATTTTAATGAAAGTATATAGATATATATAAATATATATATATATATATATATATATATATATATATATATATATATATATATATATACAGATTCAATCAATCAATCAGACAATAAATACAACACATTTAACTCTTCAAATTATACTGGTTCTAATTAAGTTTCCTATTATATATATATATATTATATATATATATATATATATATATATCATACATATATATATATATATATATATATATATATATATATATATATAAATATATATATATATATATATATATATATATATATTATATTTATAAATATGAGGTACCCAAATGCTATAATAGAGTCCTCGAGTCCCTATATTTATATCTATATATATATATATATATATATATATATATATATATATATATATATATATATATATATATATATATTTATATATATATATATATATATATATATATATATAAATATATATATATATATATATATATAATATATATATATATATATATATATTTATATTTATAAATATGAGGTACCCAAATGCTATAATAGAGTCCTCGAGTCCCTATATTTATCTATATATATATATATATATATATATATATATATATATATATATATATATATATATATATATATATATATATATATATATATATATATATATATATATATATATATATAAATATATATATATATATATAAATATATATATATATATATATATATATATATATATATATATATATATATATATATATATATAGATATAAATATAGGGACTCGAGGACTCTATTATAGCATTTGGGTACGTCATTTGCCAAGAAATAAAAATCGCGACATTATAAAAATAATTATTTTGGAGGAAACTTAATTAGAACCAGTATAATTTGAAGAGTTAAATGTGTTGTACTTTATTGTCTGATTGATTGATTGAATCTGTAAACTGTCAACGTATCATAACTATAGCAACCAATTTAGCCGACAAGCATGCACGGTTGCATATGGCTAGATGTTATAATATTAGTTTATATATCACGACAATGTAACTTTATACGTTTGAAGTACTTTATAGCAGGAACAACTACTTCTACAACTTGTAAGATGTAGTCATTAAACCTTTGTTACACCGATTACGTTCGCAAGTAGTAATATTAGTGTTTTATATTTTAAATGTGAACGGCATGAATTGTGTACTCATGGATTATAGATACCAAATTCGGTGTTAATTCATTTAGTATCTTCAGAGAAGGAGCGACAAATTTGGTCTTACGAGCGACGACTAACAATATAAGAGATATATGTTTTTGGAGTCATGAGGATGAGATGCGAACTTTTTGTTGTAATGTAGTAATTAAACATTGTTACATATTTTTATGCGTTGAAAACATAAAAATGTTAATATTAGTTATATTTAATACATATATATAAAACATATTTAAGGTCGGAGCCTTTTTTAGGGCCCAATAACTGGATGTAAAAGGTCTTCTGGATTTAAAATATGAACAGCACGAATTTCGTACCTACAGATTATATTTATCAAATTTGATGTCAATCTGTTCAGTATCTTTAGAGGAGAAAGAACGACAAACTTTGGGTTTACGAACGAGCAACGACTAACACTCAAGTAGTTATTATTATTATGCATATGCCGTTATAGGGAATGTTTCCTCTTAAGTTTTGAATTTAGGATGAAGGACGAACTTTTTGTTAAATAAAATTTCGATCCGAAATACTTAGACACGTGACCGAATACTTTAGCTCTTCGGTACTACGTATAGATATATAAAACGTATACCAGAGTATAATCTAGTCTATTTTCAATGTAGGTAAGTAAATCTCTTAATCTATATGATGCTAAATATTGATTTATAAATAGAAATATAATAAGTTGAATTTTCAATTAGTTTGGCAACATGCCATTCCAAAACGTATACATTTAAGAAACTTTAAAATGAAAGTAAAGCATTCACAATGATTAATAATTTTTTAAAAGAGAAAAATGGCAGTTCGTACATACTGATGAAGTAGTTTATCTATATTCTGTCTGAGCGCTATTGTCAACTTCCTGAATATGCAACGTCACACATTCAAAGCTATTTGCTGGTGCGAAAAAAAAAATCATTTGATTTTGGAATAAAATATATAATAAATGTTAGCTTCTCACTTTTATAAAAATGGGATTTATTTAATTTAAAATTTATTAATTATAAGTTTATATACTCTAAATTCGTTAATAGTATAAGATCTTATTTGATACTGTTAATTATAATTTATATTATTGAATTATTAAAGTTATAGAATCTAAGACATTATTTTTCTAATTCAAATACTAGTAGATATTCAAATCAAAGTGGCGAATGTTTGTTATTCTGATTTCGTCTCTGCAATAAAAGTTGCATAAATAACAGGATGAGCAAGTTTTAAAATGCATTATTCTGTCTACTTCAACTTTCATAATTCGCATAAAGCACTACATATCTTAAAATGAGTTTTAATGTTGCTACTATAACTAAACGATTACCTTAGTGGACATCTTGAACCAGATTTGATAGTCAAAATAAAGATCAATGACTCGAATACTACTTACCTAAAAATAAGAAGAAAGACAGTTAGATTACAAATATAAATAGTCATAAGCTTATGTAGAAATTCTGTGAGATACAGTACATAATTAAATTTTTTTAAATTCATCGTTAAATAAAGTGTACATAACAAAAACCATACCGTTTATATTTTAACAACTATTAAATGTTTGTCTTGTATAATTTTGTCAATATTTATTTTACGACAAATTTATATAGCAAATTATTTGATATGTTTAAATTCAACCATTTATATCTTTTACTAATATTATATACCTATACCGAACCTTGAGCTATATTAAATTTTAATTTTGATTTTAATCAAATAAAGCTGTTGTAATTTCTGCCAATTTATCAAGCCATACATGTGTACTCTATGCCAATAAAGGAACGGAGACTATCCAGGACAGTTGCGCATTGCGGGGAAACCATCTTCCAACACAGAACCGAACTCACCTAAAATATTAACTATAAATTGCACTCCAACCAGAAACGTTCTGCCAGAACAAAATCCACTCTGCACGTAACAATATTAAGGTATTATAAAATCGAAACCACTTTGTATCTAAAGAAATGCTTTTTGAATTGGACCGCTTCATTAAAGGCGACAAACAATATAATTTCTGATTGATGAATGTCTGGAATACAGTTGTATCTTTTAGTGATATATTGTTGTTTTGTTGCAGATTGTGCTTTTCTTTATAGATATTTAAAATATAAGTTTCTTCTTGCAAATATCAGTTATGTTACACCATTGCCTTTTTGCCAAACACACTACAGTTCATAAGTAAGTGGTTCGTTTTTAATGTAACCATTTTGGCTTCTTAAACAACTTTGTATATAGACATACACTTTTTGACCTTCCCTGAATCAAGCCTGAATCCGTATTGTGAGCGCTATAGAACCAAATGTGCTCGCTCTCTTTCTGTGAGTGCTCTACAGTCAAACCTGCCAATAATATAATTATGAAACTTTAAAGTTAGGATTTGTATATGACTCGCAAGAAAGCCATCTATTTTTGAAAAGAATATTCGAACCGTAAGTGCATGTTAGTCCTTGTCATTTTTGCAGTATCTACAATATCTCCGAAACAGATGCACTTACAGTAAAAATAATAATGTTTAAAATGAAAGATATTTTTTTGGGAATTCTGCAATATCTCCAAAACGGCTGCATTTACAGAAAATATAGTAGCTTTCAAAATGAAAGATACTAATATTATGCACAACTTTTGTTTGAAAAAAATTTGCAAAAAGTGTACCGATTATAAGAAAATTGCTATTCAACTTTTAAATTTCTTATTTATGTTGCCATAGTTACGTAGAAATGGGAAATTATACTTATGACAAATAGTTTAAGTGTAAAAGTGTTTAAAAGGTTAATAAAATATCATATTTAAATATATTGTTAGGTTTTTAGTTCATTGGAAGTCTAAAAAACGTCCGGCTATAATAATTTCTAATATAACGCAATAAATACGTTTTCTTGAATTTATAAAATTTTATATTTTAATATCCTTCCTATGTAAACAAAATACACCTACTACGTATAAAAAAGTCCAGTGCAGACTCTGCGGACGTTTTGTTTATTATTTATTGATGTAAATGATTTTCTGTCACACAATTTGATGGGAATAGACATCAAGTTAAATATGTATGTAAATATATAGATATACAATAAATTGCGCTATTTAAAAAGTCGCTTCGCCAAAATTATTTATTTTAGCGAAGCTACTACTTGCGTAGCGAAATATTCTAAACATAAAATGTAAACATCTAATCTAATTAGCACATATGTATGTATCTATGTATTTTTACTATTATATAAACAAAACTCAGGACAAATAAACAAAGAATTTCTGTGCCGAGGTTTTTGAAACTAGATTAGTTTCCTATAACATGATATCAATTTTAGAATAAAATCCGTGTTATATAGGATTAGGAAATTCATTGAATTATAAAATTAGACATCAAGGCCAGCCGCATATACTTGGTGTAAAGGCAGGAACTAACACCCATACTCACATAGCACCGTGGCGTATTAAAAGCACCATTAAATCAAAACGCCTTCTACTAACCATAGAAATAATTGGTGATCTCTGCTTATCTAATATCAAACGATGTACATTTCCCTTCCATATTATCTTTATGTTTTTAAGGTAATTTATGAAATGTATCTTTAATGTTTTTTTGTTAATTAATGCAACAATATTTATTAATATTATATATAATAATGATTCTATTTTTAGTTGATTAATTGGCTAACCGAAAAATAAAAAAAAACAGTTAATCGTGAATGATTTTTGAGGCCTTATTAGATTATTTATTAAAGTATGAAGTAATAATATAAATTTGTAAGTGACATGTAGTATTTAACAACTGGAATATTATTAAGGAGCAATATTTGGTGGGATTGCAATTTATTTATTTAATTAAACTCAACGTTTTGACATATATGTTTTTAAAAATGCATTTCTACTTCATCTCTTAATGAAAGGTGATGTCGAAAAGTTGAGTTTAATTAAATAAATTAATATACCAGGACTGCAATCCCACCAATTATTGCTCCTCTATACATTTTTAAGTAAAAAAATAACAGTAGGATTGTAGTGGTTCAATCACATATTCTGTGAATACAAACATATTCAAGCACATAAATTTTGCATAGTGTAATAAGCCTGTAATCAATCAATAAAGAAGTTCTACTCTGCTTCATACAACAATCATAAAATTTATTTAATCGCCTCCAATGTTTTGTTATCATAATAGTCATTATCAGGAGTAGATTTATTAGTGTTTAAACATGCATGGTCATTTATTTATAAATAACACTTTGAAGTTTTATTAAGATTCAAACCTTACAATTAAATACATTTTAAAACTTTGCGATTAAATAACTGATGACTGTAATCTAATACCGTTCAAAGCTGATCAATACTCAAGTATTATTGTACTTGCGTACTATTTCAAATATCTTTGTGATACTTAAATTCAAATGAACACCTGTTAAACCCTGTACACTGTAAATGTACAATTATATATCTTAACTTTTAAAATATCACGAATATCATCCCTTGTACTGTGGCAGTACTTATATTCTTTGATTTATATTGAAATTCGTGAAGTCAGTGAAGACAGAGTTAAATGAAAAAAACAATATCAAAATAAATACAGATATGTATATAAAAAAGGTTGTCCGCCTATTGATCAGAAAAAACACGATGTAATGTGCGTTTCTAGACCATTATCATAAATTATCAAACTTTATAGATGGAAAAATATAAAATGTTTGAGATGAAACAGTGTTACAAAAGAAAGTCTATAATGGCAGATTAACATAACGTGAATTATTTATGTTTGAACTGCGCATGTATTCAAATCAGATTGAATTTGAAAATATCTACTGCGAAATGCCAAACAGAAACCATATGAAATTTTTGTGTGGAATCAGTGAAAGTGAAGATATTTTTTTGTGAATTTCTAACATCATCTTCATCTCGGAAGTAGGGAAGCTGGGCATATTCATTTTTGATATAAATACAACAACTGGCGACAAAAATGTATTCACATATTGGTTCTTCAAAGTATCACAATGAAAGCCTTACAGGTAAATGATAGTATTATTTTTATCATTGCATCGTAAATATTTGCCAAGTTTAAAACATATTTACTAACAAAATTATAACTTCGATTAATTAACATATATTCAACTTTTGGTTCACAATTAAGTTCAGATTTTTTAAGTTATTAATGAGAAAGTTAAAACCCCTGCTTGGTAAATACACAATATTATTTAATTAAAAACATAATTCTGTTGCAATTTTGACTGAATTTTTATGCACGATTTTTTTGTGTAATATATTTTATAGCCCTTTTTTTATTTCCGCAAATAATTTACTGATTCACTGTACTTCTATACATATATATATATATATATATATATATATATATATATATATATATATATATATATATATATATATATATATATATATATATATATATATATATATATATATATATATATATATATATATATATATAAGTACAAATTTGTCATGTACATTAACCATATCACCATATAATATTCTAATATCTACAAATTTACCATTTTGATTTTAGATCTGTACCGTAGTGATACTTTTTCTTCATTCGATATCATGTGAATCTACAACAGTTGCACCAAAAAAAAAACAAATTAAGCGTGGTCTCCTCGGGGAAGGTGTACATGGAAGTCTTATAAATAGTTATGGTGAATCTATAAATGGAGGATACAATTATGGACCTGGATTAAATGGAAATGGTTACGGAGGAAGTGTAACAGGAGGTTACCCAAATGGATATGGTGGTAGCACACCAGGTGGTTATTCCAATGGTTTGGGAAGCAGTGCATCAGCAGAATATATTAATAATGAAGGATATGGAGGAAACAACTATAATGACAACAACGTTGGGTATGGAGGAGGCTCATCAGTTGGAAACTTTGTTGTTGGAACTTCCATTGGAAATGGTGGAGCACAACTAGGAGGGAGTAACGTTGTTTATGGTACGCCATCAGTGAATACAGCCATTTATAATAGTGAAAGCAGTTTTGGAGGTAATATTACCAGCGGCTACTGAAATCTCTGAAAAGTTTTTCCGACAAGTGATGAAATCTCCTAAATTCTAGTTCTTAAAAGATCAGATGCTACAAAGTCAAATATACAATTATTACAGAAAACTACAAAACTAGTGATGCTTAACAACTTAACACACAAATATTGGACACCTGATTTTTGACAAATAGAATTTAGGAAATACCACCATTAGGCGGAAATATATTTGGGAGATCTTAGTGACCGTCATATTGATATACAAATTTAGGATTAGATAATGAAAATGGCATAATTACAGGAGGAAGTATTCCAAGTAATTTCGGTGGAAATGTTGGATATAATGGTGGAAATTTAGGCCCATACCTTGGCAACGGTGGTGTAGGTAACGGTGCAATTTTGAATCAAAACAATGGAAACAATTATCCAAATAATAGGCTTTATGGAGGAAACATAGTTGCTCAACGTCCAACAGTAAACACTTACAGCAATTCGCAATCAGTTGTTAATCGAGCTGTTCCAGTATCTGTACCTCAACCATATCCAGTAACCGTGAACCGTCCTATACCAGTGCCTGTACCTCAATCGGTTCCAGTTACAGTATTACATCCAGTACGAGTTCCAGTTCCACAGCCGTACCCAGTATCAGTGCCAAGACCGGTACCCGTACCAGTAAACCGTCCTTATCCTGTACCAGTGCCACAACCTTATTCAGTATCTGTGCCAAGACCATATCCTGTTTCAGTTCCACGACCTGTTCCAGTTAATATCCCACATCCCGTTCCAGTTAATATACTACAACCAATTTCAGTAGGAAATTCTCAACCGTATTTAGTACAAAGACCAAATGTAGCAGAGTATCAAGGACGACCAAGATATTATTATGGAGCAGCGTTAAATGGACCTAGTTACAGATATAACTATCCTGGTTTTGGATATGGCTACGGTTCAGGACCAAATCATGTGTATCGTGAATATGGGAGTGCACTAGGATATGGTAGTTATAAATATGGACAAAGTTATGATCACAATTATAGATCTGGTTATCCATCAAGGCATCTATACGGGATTTAAATAAGAAGTACAAAATAACATTGTTATACTGTTGTATAAATATTGTTTTATGTTGTTATTAACTTGTTATGTATTATGGTTTCGTCATTATCACCAATAAAATTGTTTGTTATAAGAATATTTATTTCTACATGAATCTATTAGATTATTTAAATACTGAAATATTAAATATCTCCTAACCATCTCTTCGCTCGTAGAGTTCTTTTATATTTCTAATTAGTATAAATATCAGTTTTTATTCTATTTTAGCTCGCAGTATTTAAAGTACAAAGTGATTAAAACATTTTAATTTTCACTTTAGAGCTAAGGAATTATTAAAATAATACTGCTACATGTATTATTGCTAAATCTGTTAATACTCTTCCCCTACAATGAGTAGTTCAAATGCTGCCGTTTCATATCTATAGGAAGTCATATTTATCTGGCGGTACTCTTATTTAACTTTTTACTTTTAATTCAATTTTTCTTCATAAATCTGAAATAATTATATAAAACTCTAGGGAAAAAATGCGCGCATCTAAAAATTGGTAAAGAGGGGCTATATACAAACGCACACTGTACTGTGGGTTCAGTACAAATCCGCTAGGAAACTTCAAATTACTTTATAAAGTTATGGTTTCAACGTGAGACTACTAGGAAATAAAGGGTTAAGGATTAATTTAGTTATTTATTAAAAAGATTTGGAATTTTCGTTCAAAGTTTAAGGATTACTTTTTAGAAAATTTGTAATTAATCTAAATTTAGAGTTATTTCCATTTAGGTCTTACAATCCTGCATAATAGTTTGATTGACTACGTAAAATAATTGCATTAATACATGATACACTAAATATTGAATTTATTACGTTATATTGTATTTGTTTTAAGGGTACCAGTAATTAAAGTTCAGTATCATAGCGAAACAAATAAATAAAATAAAAAACTTAGTAATACAGTTTAAATTAATTATGTGATGTTCATAATTTACTGTGTTATAATTTGCCAATAAATGATGATGCTTTAATATTTGTAAATTACGAAACTTTTCGGTAATGTTTTTATTTAATACATAATGAGCTGTGCATCTCTGTTAGGTCTTAGTCATACATATTTTGTAATATGATGATAAAACGATTCCCGATATTCGAAAAGTGATTCATTGGAAAAGACTAATTTTAGTTGGTCTTCTGTTACAAAAAGTTAGTTGAAAAGGAGGTTAATCAAAAGAGAGTTGTTAAAGGGGATAGAGAATTAAAAGTGAAAAGCTATATTATAATAAAATAGGCGCCAACATAAATTTGTAACATATAAATATATGAAAAGATAGCATCATTAAAGTTAAAAATATTTTTTAAAATATACTTACTAATAAATCCCAAAAGAAGAGAGCAACGTGAAGAGGAAGACAAGAATGTATTCGAAGCTATAGAGGATATAGGTAAAATTACGGTTTGAAGTACATCATCGACTTTGCGCCATTATTTATTAAATTAATGCGTTTTTTTTTAACAAGGCCACCTGGAAGAACCAGCGATTCTCTTAAAATAGTTATATTTCGACGTTTGCGTTGCAAACCCGGTAACAACGAAATATTTTGTAGAGTATGAGTTCATTTTATTAGAAAAAGATACAACTATATGAAATTAAATTCACTAATTTTATTAATCATTTATTTAACAGGACTTTACGAAGCAAAAATGTATCGCTAAGTTAAACTTGCAAATAAATAATAATTATGTAAGGCAATTTTATTAGAAAACAATCATTGACCTTACTAATGCTCAGAGCTCGCCTTTTCAAGCTGTTAAGCATTAGCTGCTCCAATACCTGAAGTTTGACATGACGAATTTCTGTCAACAACCAAACAACAATGATATAGTAATCAATCTAAGATATCAACATTACAGTTGATATCTTAGATTGATTATATATTATTCAAAACATTGAAAGTTCAATTGTTTTTAGATTTATTATAAAAATTATTATTTTCATATTTTCAGACTTTCGGTTATAATCTGAATGGACTTTTCATACTTTTAAAGAGTTGTAACTTTACGTCGAGTTTTTTGGTATATTCAAGTTTTTAAAAACATATATTAGCGCCTGCTTTTTGTCTGAGGGCCGAATGTCTCCTGGGGTATAGTACTTATTGAATTTAAAATGCGAACGGATTCAATCGGACACCTACACAATATATGTACTAAATTTGGTTGAAATCGGTTCGATACCTACAGAGGAGAAGAGGCGACAAAATTTTGTCTTACGACATATCAAGCGACCGACATGTTACGAAATATATAACGTGTATATATTTTTGTAATCAGGGCGATGCAAAATGAATATGTGAATTCATTTTTTGAATCCGAGAATGCTACAGACAAAATAGACATACAAACACTTAAGCTCTTCTGAATTATGTACGGCAAACTAAAAAAAAAAACATTAGTATTGTCTATGTGTTCCTAATATAAAACTGAAAATATTACTTAAAACTAATTTTAAACATAGAAAATTCGGAATAACATTCTTTAAATTATTAATGTCAAATTTTCATGCCATTGACTACTTTATTAAATAGTACATAAATCTAATGACGGTAACATGAAAACGAGAGTTTTACCATCTGTTGGAAAAACTTTAAATGTCAGATTGAAAGTTGGGTCGTATTTATTATTATTAGTTTATAATTTGAATTGTACTCTAACGGATATAT
The DNA here is from genome assembly GCA_018344505.1 of Nebria ingens riversi. Taxonomy (NCBI): domain Eukaryota; kingdom Metazoa; phylum Arthropoda; class Insecta; order Coleoptera; family Carabidae; genus Nebria; species Nebria ingens. Next base: position 154,308 of record JADQWA010000184.1, read on the forward strand.
TATTACAAAATGTGTATTCTTTCTAATTGTTTTTAATATTAAACGTTAACAAATATAAATGAGTTTCTGTATTCATTGTATTATCTAAGTGGTTCATAAAAGCACGTGTTTTTTTTTAGAGTAGGTACATAACGTCAAAGTAATTTCATAATTATTTTCTTACGAATTATGACAAATTAAATGCATACTTTAAACATTAAGGAATGGGAATCAATCTTAGAATTTATACCAAGATTTGCTGTTTAGAAATAAAGCAACACGTTATGTAGACTTCGTTCGCTGTTACTTTAATTACTAATGAAAATAATCTTTCTTCTTATAACATACGAGTTTATAAATTATGCATTAAAATAGAAAACGTTTTCAAATAAAATTTGAAAAACTGTGAAAGTAGGGAATATTATGTTAATGTTTAATCTGACCTTAACAAATATGCTATATAATAACTTCTATGCTTAATCTTGAGGCATTTCTCGATCAAAACTTGTGCCAGAACTATGAAAATATTACAGGTAAGTAATCTTTTAAATAATGGGAATGAAACGAACTTCTGGATGAATGTTTTTGATAGCATTTTCATTATTCTAAAACGATTAACGCATATGTTCTTAAATAATCTATCAAAATAATATTTGTGATTATAATAGTTTATGTGGTTTGTTCCTCATCAAATTCTCTTCCTTTCTCAAGGTAAAGACAAAAGCAATATAATACACATGTAAAATAAATATATACATAAAGAATCAAACCACACTGAAAATCAAAAAAAAATATATATATAGCCGTAAGTTATTGAAGTAACATCTGCAGTGTAGTGCACTGAACTTTCTTATACGTAGTCAGTATACCTTGTTAGATAGAGAGGTTATTACAAAAATGTAAACATTCAAGAATATAACCATTCTAGACATACTATATTAGAAATGATTATGGCCGGACGTAGAGGTAGATGATAATTATAACTTACTTGTAAACATTAAGTATAAACAAAATATACCTACTACGTATAAGAATATCCAGTGCAATGAAATTAAAGTTACAATTATTGCACTAGACATTTACCGTGTGAATCCCTGCGAAATTATTATAATTATTATTTCCAAGGCGAATAATAGGGTTGATACATCAATATATATATATATATATATATATATATATATATATATATATATATATATATATATATATATATATATATATAATATATATATATATATATATATATATATATATATATATATATATATATATATATATATATATATATATATATATATATATATATATATATATATATATATATATATATATATATATATATATATTATATATATATATATATATATATATATATATATATATATATATATATATATATATATATATATATATATATATATATATATATATATATATATATATATATATATATATATATATATATATATTATATATATATATATATATATATATATATATATATATATATATATATATATATATATATATATATATATATATATATATATATATATATATATATATATATATATATATATATATATATATATATATATATATATATATATATATATATATATATATATATATATATATATATATATATATATATATATATATATATATATATATATATATATATATATATATATATATATATATATAGTGAAACTTCCTTAACTTCCATGATTCGAATTATTCTTTAAGTCGAATTTTTATCATGGCCACTGTAGTTTCATTCGTTTTAAATGTATTTTTGTGTATATTCCATAACTCGAAGATTCCCTAATTCGATTTTTTTTTCCTGTCCCTTGAGATTCGAGTTAGAGAAGTTGCACTGTATATCATAATTTCATCATAGCAAAAACCTGACTCATAACCATTAGACGTGTATGTTATTTATATTTGTGTATTCTGTTTCTGTGCTACACGGAAAAGCAGTAAGACATTCTTGAAATATTTTAAATATTGGAGCGTTTTACTAAATCCGCGAAGTATTGCGTTCAAATATAATAGAATTGACCATAAACGATAAAAAATGAGAATGAAATATACGATATATGTATATAATAGTTTAAAATAAATTTTAGAATAATTAATTAGGATATCTTATATTAATTTAAAATAAACAAATTCAAACGGGCGCCACTGCACATTCTTTATAGTACACAAATCAGTAAAGTTCAATAAAAACATATTAAAACAGAAAGTGGAATGCCTATTTCGTTGGATGCTGATTGATTCCTTTTGTTGAATTATGTATTTATTTTAACGATTTAAGAATCTACTTTTTTTTTAGTGGGCATTTTTGTATAGAAAATTTTAACTTTCTAGTTTCACTAATTTAAATTTATTATTAAACACATAATTTATGTAATTCTAAGATGATAATAACTTAGAAACAATAAGTTACTGAGAAAAAAAAAATTGAACATTATACATTTTAATCAATTAACAGTAATTGTTATTAAATTATAAAATATAGGTGTGTAAGTGTAATGATTCAAGCTTAGAGAAAAAAAAAATTGTTACCAAAATTTGAAATTTGATTATCACATTTATCACTAATAAAGTCTACTGCGGCAAGAAATTTTTAGTAATTGCAACATTATTGCAGTTACTACACATATGTGCTACAGTTCTGAGCAAATCTGCTAATTCTGTAAGCAGAAGCTATAAAATGTTGAAAAACCTGTAGTTCCATAATGAACATATTTAACGAAAATGAATTGCCATAAACAATATTATATTTGTACTTTATTATAACAACAGCGTTACCAATTAAGGGAATTTCAATTTTGAAATAGCGAGGTTATACTTATTTTGACGGCTGATGTTATTTGTCAACATTTATTTACTTGTCATTAGTTTTAGTTTAGTTTTACCATTATATTTCGTAATATAACTATTCACAATGACATATAAAAGTTGTTTTGTGACCTCTTATGAAAACTCAGTAATTATAACACGGAAAAATATGTTTATTGGTGTTCCAAAACTGAAAAATATAACTCAAAACATATGTAAATAAGTTTACTATCAACAGTTGCATCAACAATAACGTCTAAATTCTTTGTGACATTTTTGCACATTAATAAATATATATATATGTACATTTAACAACATGGTACTTTGCCCTAGATTGTTTGATGGGACTGCGCTCCATTCCCTAATTTGGTTGAATCCAATCACTAATTAGAACAGGGGCGAAAAATTATTTTTCGAATGTTAAAGGAACTAACTTCGCGATTGAAATGACCCAAACAGAAAAAAATATCTCTTAATACTTTCTGTTGTTTGCCCGTAGGCAGATTTTAAATTTTAGCCATTTATTTCATAAAAAAAAAACATATTGACGCAAAATATCAAATTTAAACAAGCCTCTCTAAGAATTAAATAGAAAAATAGTAATTATTTATAATTATTTAGTCTAAAATATTTGTAGGAATATTACGCACTTCTAACATTCATATACTCTTAGAACAGAAATGCAATATTTTAAAACGTTGAAAGCGTGTAGTTATTAAAAATCTTAACTTGATTTAATAGCGATGAAATATATCGCACTTCTGTAAAGAGTAAAAAATTGAAATCTCTAAATATTGAAATAAATACACTCTCAAGTCTATTTTATTTCCTAATCATGGAAGGTTAATTTTTCCTCTTCGAATGATTGTAACATAATAGGGGTGATATTTAAAGATATGAATGTTAAAAGTTGTATTTTGACAGCTCAACGAATGACGTCAGAAAGAAAGCTTATATAGAAAATATGTTCGAATTTAAAACCTGGCAATTTCTGTTATAGATATGCATCATAATATCAGCTCTACAATATTTATTACACGCGCGTGTGATTCCTACACAAACAAACTACAAAAGCTTGATTGGAAATGCTTTTCTAAACGGATATGGTGTCCTGGAGGAAAATATCGTCATCGCAATCAACAATTTAGAAGAATCTCCAAATAGCAGTCTAACAGAAGAACCACCAAATACTGACATATCCGGAGGATTGGACACCGATTCAGAAATAATCATTGTTCCTAAATCAACTATTGGAATTAACAATATATTCACTCAAGATATACTTTTGCAACAACTACGAAACAAAACAAAGGACAACGTAGCAGCTATCATAACTAAACCAAAACCAGTTAATTTAAGAAGATATCAGAATATTGACACAGCAGTTAAAAAGAAACCGGAAACTAACGTGTACGGCACTAAAACTAACCAATTTGTAAGCACCAGTAGTATTCCACATCAAATACAAAATACGTATAATAATTTAAATAACAACAATGGACAACTTAGCACAAATTTGTTTCATCATTATACGAATAACCATAATGCCAACAAACCAAAACATAATATAACTGGTCTAATAGAAATTCGACGTGATAAGGAAAATAGTTCTGGTAATACTAAAAGTCAAGGTAGCATAACTAGAAGTCAAGCGTTGATCCATAACACAAATAACCAGCATTTAACGGCTATAAATATAAATAATAAACTTGCAAATATTTTGAGTCAAAATCATTCCCAAATTAACAAATATCCCCTTTTACAAAATCAAGTAAATCTGAACAGAGTATATTATCCTAATTCTATGAATATAAACGGCCAAACGTCAAGTGTGAGTATAAAGAATCAGAATTTTGCGAGTATAAATAACAAAAATGAAATGAGACACAGAGGTCAAAATTATAATCAAATTGCAAACAATCAACATTATGGCAGTGCAAATAATCTAGGGGTAACAAGAGTACGGAGTTATAACCAAAATGGGAACAACCAAATATTTCATAGTACAAATAATTCAAGAGTACAATCTGCTTATCAAAATATACGTAATCAGAATTTTGCAAATGTCTTAGCCACAAATAGACAAGTTGCAGCGGCAAGAGATCATGCTCGAAACTTACGTACCCATCAGTACAATGTACCAGTAACAAAAAAACCTTTCGTGATTTTTGCTTGATGCTTCAGAAATTTGTCAACATAATTTGGTAAGAAATATTCTAAAGTGTTTGATTGCATTTTTAGTAAATCTAAACAATATTAATATAGCATCACAGCATAATTAATTTTGGTTTTACTAAAAACTATTTCGTTTTCATATTCCTGTCCTTTATTCGTCTTTCCAAATATTCCGCTATTCTATGGTAAGATTTATTTTGTTGAAATATATTCATATAAATATTTTAGTAAATTATTTGTTATCTTTTTCTAGATTTAATCGTTATTATATTTGTTACTATCTTGAAATGTTGTAATAGAAACCCCATCTACAGAAAACTGTGTGTGCTGAATGCGTGAGGACATTTCTGCAAATCTGCGTAAATCATTGAAATTCCGAACGTTCGAGACGAAAGCCACGAGGAGTAAAATAATGTTATCGTTCTCATTACGATTCGTTGATTGTTATTTGTTTAAGTGTTTGTTTTGTTAGATTTGATTGTATTGGTGTTTAAAACCCAGTTAAGTTTTATTTTGTAATATATTTGTTCATTTGAATTTGATTCTTTTTCTTGTTTTTGTCAGTTGCAACTAAGACTTTAGCGCAAACTTACGATAAACTAGCCTGTTAAATAATGTCTTCTACGCAAAATTATATAATTGTGGAGGGCGTGTGTGTGTGTAATTATATTTACTTGAACTTTTAAAATTATTTATTTTATTATCCTTCCTATCTAAACTGATATGCTTATTATGTATAAGAAAGTTCAGTGCGGGGCGCTGCAGATATTTTAATTGTAGGTAGGTATAAAGTAAGATAATTAAACGTCGTAGTAAATTAAATAACGAGGAATATAATTATCGAATAAATAACCGAAAAGAGCATATAGCTGAGAAGTGCAAATATTTGAAACGAGTAAACAGTGAAGAAGAGCTAGAGACAGTGAGACAGTGAAATAGAATGTTATAGAAAATAAAACACAGAAAAGGAAAATTCGAAGTATATCGTGTTCCTTGCTGAAGATATATAGACAGTAGTGACAGTATAGAGATCAACTGCAACATCAGATTTACCAACATGTCTGTGAGGTTCTTCTTTCCTGTAATCGGGTATCTCTAAAGCGAATCCTCTTCTTTTGGCAAGTATTGGTGTGCTAGTATTTCTACAGTTCCACATCCATACCAATATTTCTAAACTTTTCTTTTTCAATATTGTTCTACATTACAGTTTGCTTTCTTTCTTCTTGTTATATCATTCTATTAAAAAAATCATTGGTTTTTTATTGACGATTTCTATCGAAAAATATCCGTTTCTTTCGTAAATATCTTTTTTGCTACTTTCCCATAATCTTTTTTTCAGAATTCCTAAATTTTAGTTACTAGTTATCCGATACTAAGTATTATGCTTTACAACATATATTATATAATACACATCGGCCATGTATTGGCCCTAAACTTTCTTTTACGTAGTCAGTATATTTAGATTTGATAGTATATAAATAAAAATATAAAATGTTAAAATTTCAAGAAAATATTTTCATTCATTGTCCAATAAAAGTGTAAAGTTAATTTATTGTCAGATTTCTAAAGAAAACATATGTATTTCAGATTTTAAATGTTGGATTTTACAGTAGTATAAAGAAAATATTATTATTCATTACATATTATTAAAAATTATTATGGCCGGGCATTTTTTAGTTTTCAAATTAACTTTAAACCAGAGCAAATATTTATATATAATATTTTAAATTATTTACTAACCTTTGTAACGGTTTTTCACTAACTTATTTGTGACACTGACAATAAATGTTAAACGTCAAAATATTGGAATATTTAAAACAATTGACATGCATAGTAGATGCGATTTATTATATATAATTTCCCATACCTACGTAACTATGGCAATATCAATAAGATAAGATCTTGTAACTGGTACTTTTAGAAGAAATGTTTCAAACAAAAATTGTGCGAATACTAATATCTTTCAATGTTATTCTAACTATTTTTACTGGAAGTATAACCGTTTCAGAGATATTGCAGAAATTGCAAAAAAAAGTCTTAAGTAAACATACACTTCCGGTTTGAATATGCTTTTCAAAAATAGGAGGTTTTCGCCCCAGGCATATACAAATCTTAAGTT
>JADQWA010000184.1:163930-207705 GCA_018344505.1 Nebria ingens riversi
TCAAATACATCAAATTTTACATAGTGCTTTAAATAAATGCATTAAATTCATATTCCATCAATTCTCTGTATACAAAAAAATATGCTTTGTATTTCTACTATTTACTACGCTTCTCATTTGAACAACATGTTGGATATATTTGTAATTTAAATATACTATTATATAAATTAAAATGCGACAATAAAGTGAATTGTTGGTATGAAAATAAAAACTTTTTATTTCACATTGTATGTAATATTATTTATTATAAAAGTCATATTAAAATATGTATTAAACTATTGAGAAAATAACAACTATTTTCCAAATAAAATCACCGACCGGTTTTGCCTAATATATTGTGGTCAACTTCAGGATAACCGGGGTGAACTATATAAGGTGAAAGCTACACTTTTTAATGATAAATTTAAACATTTTATTTATTTTACAACACAAAAAAAATCTTTACTAACACGAAACTGCTCTTTACTCTCTGACGTATTTTAACAAACTTAGTAGTAATGGAAACAGATGGACAATAAGAGCAGCTTTTAACCAAACATAAATGTTGGAAAAAACTATTTATTTTTTTTTTTTGCACAGCTCTATTGCTAAATATTCTGATACTAGTGACGTTATAATTTAAAGAAAAATAATTATTCACCTATGTCGTTTTAAAATAAAAAGAACTGCATTTATATTAATGATAAGCATACGTTTCCATGGGCTAACTTTTTGTTTACTAATGCTATTCAAATGACACCAAAAATAAAATAAACCAAAACTGGAGTTTAAGCCATGGCTGGAATATTGTGCTATTGATATATAAATGCTATTTTCACCATAACCAAATTTTTACTCATGCTTAATATATCTACGTTGCGGTAAGTTAATTTCAATAAATATCTAACCACTTCCTATAACTAGGCCAAGGTCAGGGTTGAAGGAAAATAATTGGAAAACTACTCATAAGAAATAAATACTTTTGTTTGGGTATCGACCGCCACCGGTATCGAGTTCGGCCCCAAAAGAAAGAATTTAATCTAATCTATTCTTGAGTGTAGAATATACACTACTAACGTAATTATTATTGTGTGCGCTGTTATAGGGAATATTCCCTCTTCAGCGTGTTGTGTGATGTCAGTGTGCGTGCCCAATATTTGCTATGACTAGTGTACCTAAACTAACCTGACCGAGAACTCTGACTCCCTGTATTTGTATGTATGGTATGGAATTCTGAAATTATCGAATCGCATCTATGTGTGTTTCCTAGACAGGAAAACTGGTGTATCCGGAGAAACCTGCCGACGTACCATTTTAGCGAAATAAATCACAGATGAATAATTCCATTCGACCTAGGCGGGATTCGAACTAGGCAAACTTCATAGTTCACTTCCTGTGAGGTAGAAGCAATTCAATTCAATTCAAAGAGCTTTATTTGCTTTTATAATATTACATAACAAACTTAATTCTATATGGATACACATGGCTGGTTTAAGCAACATTCCTACTCACGGCCGAAGTGTAAATCTTGTTGTGTGTGTAAAGGCGTTGTGTGCTTAAGACATTGATGTGTTATTGTTTTGTGTACAATTTTAAGTTGGGATTGTGTTTATGGGAAATGAGGAGACAAACACCCATGAGGTAGAAGCGTTAGCCACTAGGCCATACCATACTTTAAATGACTAATTTCACATCATTTGGATTGTCAAAATTCTATCTTCGGTGCCAACCGGTGATATAAATCTATGCATATAGTGTTAGTAATGAAACAAAATGGTACTCATTTTTCGCAAGTATTTCCGCCAAGAAACGATTGTAGGCGAATGAATTTGTATTACTTCGTGTTCACACCACAAATGATTGGGTTCAAGGAGGGAGTAACTATATAATTGATTCGAGTAAACCGAATACATTAATACAATCTCGAGAATCGGCAAAGATTTAGTCGTTTACAAGCTTTATATAACGAATATTTACAAAAATGCGAACAAACAATTTGATAGAAGTAGCAAGGAGAAATCGTAAGCAACGCCGGAATCTCCAGCCTAAAAGTACACAATTGGAAACCCATTTGACAATATTGGATCCGAATGAACTAATTTTAAATATATTGTATTTCCGCATTAGGGTTCCAATATATACAGCCACATTGAAGTGTACTGCATTTATTTCCAATAAAAACATCCATAAAACCACCGACGTTTACAATCTCTATTCTTCTAACGAATTGAATAACATCGTTGATATAGATCATTCGGTTGTTTTTCGATGTTCGAAATAAAGTTCAAAAAAACATAAATATTACATTTTCTTTTATTTTCGCAATAACCTCTTCATCTTCAGAGTGACACCTACCGGACAATGTTAATCTTTATTATATCCTGTAATAAATGTATATTTGGATATCTGATGCTTTAACATCAAGAAGTTTAAATCGAATACAACAGCGATTTTTCCGCTAAGCGTAAACTTTTTTTGGGAACTACAGAGGCGTCCACTTCCACTAATATAACACTAAATACGAACGGAGCTCTAACTTTTTTTTCATTTTCATGTTTAGGAAACTCTACTTAAGTGCCAGGATTTCTACTAAGCTTTCAATTCAATCAGAATATTGCCCAGCAATAATAAAGCTGAAGAACGCAAACTTAGAAAAAAATGGCAAAACATTATAACCTCAACGGAAATACTAATTTGAACGAAGCTGCAAGTCACTTGACCTAATGAGTATTACTAGGTAATCTTAGGGAAATATTAAGTAATTTAAGGAAATATTATATATATATATATATATATATATATATATATATATATATATATATATATATATATATATTATATATATATATATATATATATATATATATATATATATATATATATATATATATATATTATATAAAGGGACACAAATTGTATTCGTTGTCAACCCCTTTGTAAACCTTATTCATATATCCATATATCAAAATGTTATTAAAAAAAAAAATTCAAATAACATTTTGAGCTTAAAATATAGTATCCTTTTATTTATTAAATAAGTATATTATCGAATTAAATCTGTTTATCTTAAAATAGACAAAAACGGCTGCAAGAAAATTGCCACTTCCGAGAATTAGCACTTCTAAATTTAATAAAAAATCCTGAACATCAGGTTAAATTTTACATTTATTCCACGATTTATCAATCTGTGCAAATAGTCAGAATCGATTAAAGGACGTTCAAAGCGGATAATTGCATTACATCTCGATATCCCAATTTCTTTTGATTACAATATGTACTATTTTTCGAAATTTATTATGATTACAATACCTATCAGTTCGTATAACATACATACATAACTTCATGCCTATTCCCATCATATGGGGTGGCAGAAAACCCCTTACATCCATTCACATCTTGATATTATTTCGCCATTCAACGTTATCTTCTTCGACATTCTTTCAACATGACCATACCATCTCGTTTTACTGTTACCTATTCTGCGTACGACATTTTTTACTATATCGCACTGCTCATACAACCCACGTATTCCTCTTTCTGTCTCTCTGAAATACACCACAAATACCTCTTAAAAATGTAATTTGCACAGCAGTCACGCGCTTTTGATGCTTGGTTTGCCAAACCCAATATTCACTTCCATACATCAACGATGTCACAAGTACACCATTGTACACATTGCATAACCTTATAAGAGAGTAATAATTCATAGTTGGTGTAGAAGAAAATGATCATAAATCAAAACAGACAATTAGTATACGCATAGTCTAGTAAGAAACTTCTATTGTATGATGTATGATTGGTTTTACATTTTTAGTAGATTTTTGTTGTAACTTATAAATTAATTCAGAGCAAAATTGAAGTAAGAGTAAATAATTAAATAAACTTACCGAAACATGAATTTTCGTTCATAAATGAAATTGGTATGTAGAACGGTATCGGCCTGCAAAAATATAATTACAAATTAAACATACATATAACAATACATACAAAGCGGGAGAACTTAATAAATAAAATATTTATAATAGCTCAAAAAAACGAAATATTAAAAATAATAATTAATAAAACGATTAAGTCGATTGAAAAATATCTGCAGTGCATTGTACTACACTTTCATATACGAATGTTTTATCTGTTTAGAAATTATATTATTATTAATTAAATGGAAGCCATTTTTGGGCTCGCCGTACGTAGTACAGAAGAGCTTAAATATTTGTTTAATATTTTCACACATAGACAACACTAATGAAACTATGTCGCATTCTTTATCGACTTACATATGTTATTGAGTGAGATTACTAATACTGTTAATTGTCTCTGTAACATTCTTGGATTCAAGAGATTCTTTCAAAGGAATTCATTTCATATCGCCCTTATTACGAAAATGTATATATGCTATAAACTTGGTAACATGTTGCTAGCTCGTAAGATCAAATTTTGTCGCTTCTTCTCCTCTGAAGATTTCAATCAAATTTGGCACACATATTTTGTAGGTGCCCAATTGAATCCTTTCGCATTTTAAATTCAATAAATAACATACTTCAGGAGATATTGGGCCCAAAAACCAAGGAAAGGCCCTAATATGCATTTCATTTTTTTTTTTGACTATACCAAAAAAAATCTACGCAACATTACAATTTTTTTTATGTATCTAAAGTCTATTAAAGTTATAAAAGAAAGCTGTTAAAAATAATGAAATAATAATTTAAAACAAAAAATAACTGAACTATTTGCTTTAGTTTTTTGCATGTGCGATATATATATATATATATATATATATATATATATATATATATATATATATATATATATATATATATATATATATATATATATATATATATATATATATATATATATATATATATATATATATATATATTATATATATATATATATATATATATATATATATATATATATATATATATATATATTATATATATATATATATATATATATATATATATATATATATATATATATATATATATACATATATGGTTTGATTATTACTTTGATCATTTTAATTATATTACAAATATTGTTATTTATACAAAAATTCGTCATGTCAAACTTTAGGCATTGATACAGTCAATGCTTGTTTCTCTTAATAATTACCTATGGTTTTGTTAACTGCATAATATAATTAGCATTTTTACTTTCTTTTACGAAGTAATAAGTATTGCAATCACGAAAAAAAAATTCTCGAAATTTTAACGGGAATACACCTTTGATCTTCCCTGAATCGAGTCTGACTATTTTTGGAATGACATTTGTGTGCGTGTGTGTGTCTGTGTGTATCTATGCGCTCTACAGCCTACACCGTTGAAGATAAAATTATGAAACTTTAAACTTAAGATTTGTATATGCCTGGGAAGAAAACCTCCTATTTTTGAAAAGCATATTCAAACCGGAAGTGCATGTTTACTTGAGTCACATTTTGCATATCTCCGAAACGGCTGCACTTACAGTAAAAATAGTTAGAATAACATTGAAAGATATTAATGATTTGAACAACTTTTGTTTGAAACATTTCTTCAAAAACTGTGTACCAGTTACGAGAATATTGCTATTATCCTATTTATATTGCCATAGTTACATAGGTATGGGAAATTATATATAATAAATCGTATCTACTATGCATGTCAACTGTTTTAAATATTTTGACATTTAACATTTATTGTCAGTGTCACAAATAAGTTTAGTGAAAAAGCGTTACAAAGGTTAGTAAATAATTTAAAATATATTCTCTGATTTAAAGTTAATTTGAAAACTAAAAAATGCCCGGCCATAATAATTTTTAATAATATGTAATGAATAATGATATTTTCTTTATACTACTATAAAATCCAACATTTAAAATCTACAGTACATGTGTTTTCTTTGGAAATCTGACAATAAACTAACTTTACAATTTTATTGGACAAGGAATGAAAATATTTACTTGAAATTTAAACATTTTATATTTTATTTATATACTATCAAATCTCAATATACTGACTACGTAAAAGAAAGTTTAGGGCCAACACATGACCGATGTTTTTTTTTGCAAATAGTCTAAATCACAATTCTTTTCTTATTAGATGAACAATTGTAAATAAGATATATTAGCAGCATTCTTTTCAACAGTAATTTACAACGAAACTAATAAAGATTCAATCAATCACATTTTAATCCTTATTCTTTATCTCCCTCGTCCTTATTCCTGATAACTTGGCTACCTCTAAGATTGGGTTTGTTTTAGCGCAATATTTTTATTTAATCACAAACTATCGACATTCTCTTATCTAATCCTGATTAAAGTAATCATAATCACAAATGAAATGAAATTTTAAAGTATAGCAACATTTTGTAACTTATCCTAATACAAATAACAAAGATTTCTGAGCCGTATTTCTCCGGAAATATAGAATTGATCGAATTTAAATTACATATAGCACATTGTGGACAAACATGTAATATTTATACCAAATTTAATTAAAATCTGCTGATTACCTTCACACCAAAGGCGACAAATGTAACCATACGAGGGACTGAAACAAAATACGTTTTATATAAACATTTTCGTTATCAGGGAGATGTGAAAAGAATTTCTATCAAAATAATTTTTGTTTTAGAGAACATGATACATATGGCCCACTTCTTAATCTGTTCTTGCTTACAACACGTACGGTGAGCTAAAAAGATAGGTTAAGTTTAACTTAAAATATATTTTATTTACTTATACATTAAAAAAAAATGCTGTTGAAAATAAACGGAAAAGAATAATACACTTTAATATAGCTAGATGCAGTTATACAAATAAATTGTAGAGAAATATAAACTAGAGACAACTCTAACGTAGTATTATGATAATTAGTCCACCTCGGAGTAAAGTATATTTGCGACATTTATTCCGAAGGAGAATGACTTTAATATCTTACATACTACATAACATATTCAAAATTTTAAACAATTAAATGTTTGATTCTCGAATTATTTACTTACAATTTATAAAAAACAAGGTTAATGTGGAGGACATTACCTTCAGTATTAATAAATCATATGTTCACGAAATAAATAGATAAGTTTGCATACCTAATTCTTCTGTATTCATAATTGGAAGAAATGCACTACACAAAATGTTCTTTCCAACCACAGATATTTAATATTGAAGCAATATTTATATTCTCGTTCGATGTGACAGTTCGATTATAACCAAGAAAAATTTAAAATTCTAATTCAATTTCACACTACACAATCTGACGCCGTTCACATTCAATTCACATATATTTGATGAATTTGAGTACTAATTTACAATAAATTAAATTAAATTTTAACTAATCATCACAATATATAATAATGATAGTTAATTTATTTCCCCAGAACCTCCAGACCAAACGCAAACGATCACATCACACAAACGTAACTCAACGGTGGCTAATTTTTAAATTGCGCATTCAGTACCATCTCTGTACGTAACACAGAACTAAATTATAACAAATTGTTATTTTTACAATATTTATTTAAATATTTATGAGCAGCTTAATTTTATTTTATTACTCGAAAAGTAAAACAAAAACTTTGTAACTCGGGGATCAAAAATGGCGCTCTTATCCATTCGATTACGAAGTATGCGTTCAGGTACAAATGTTTTGAAATTAATTAATTTGTAATGCGTTTTAAATTATAAAAACTACCACAGCAAACAAAATTGAGTAAATCTATATATATATATATAATTTTAAAATTATCTCATCATTTCACTATGAGTATGGTTTTTTTTTTATATATATATATATTTATGTACAACTGAACGCAAAATCTGTCAATCTGACATTTGACTTAAATTATTCTTCCTGGTTTTATTGAGTAGTGTTTATAAACTTTATAAACACTACTCTTTACTTTAGAATATAAAGCATATATATGATAAATGTGTTATTATTGATAATCATTGTAGTTTTGAATTAACATTTGAAAGTTTCTATCAGTGTAGTTTATAAAATGGCAGCAGCTGAAGAGAATTTTGAACAGGTAGTCGATTCGAATAATTCGGTAAGATTGATCTATTAACTAATATTGTTTTGTAAGTTTGAGGAGGACGAAGGTACAGATGCATCATTAGTTTTATGTAGTGCTGGTCGAAAGCGATTATTCAGTAAGGAATTACGGTGTATGATGTACGGATTCGGTGATGACCAAAATCCGTATACAGAAAGTGTAGATCTATTGGAAGATTTAGTTATAGAATTTATTACTGAAATGACACATAGGTATGTTTAACAAATCGAACATTCAAAAGTGTTACTATAGTAATGTATTTTTCGTATTGTATCCTTCGAGATTGTTTATTCTATACATTTGCTTTCATATATATGTAAATATATATATGTGAAGCTTTCAGCGTTTGTTTCTATATTTACTTTTTCGGAAACTACTAAATTTTGTGGTAACTCCTCGACAATTTATGAAATTTATTAATTATAAATTTCGATTTTCAAAAACATTATAATAACGATAAACAATTTATTAGTTTCGCCTCCAATGTGTAATTAGAATGTAAAATTAATACAGAACTTAATAACTTAAGTTTCTTTGATTTTACAATACAAAACATCTGCAGTGTCTTGCACTGGATTTTCTTATACGTAGTAGGTATGCTTTGTTAGATAGACAGGCAATTAAAATACAAAATTTTAGGGTCTTATACACAATTTAATCTATCATTAAAATTTATTTCTCAGTTAAAATAAACAATATCGAATCACTTATGAAAAAATATCATTGCTGTCAGTTTATTTTTAAATTTAGTTGCCAAGTAAATTATAATGGTAGATTAAATTGTTTATAAGACCAGCCCTAAGAAGATATAATTATTCATTACACTATATTAGAAATTATTATGGCCGAACATTTTTTAGTTTTTAACCGAACTTAAAATCTAATAAAATATTTATATATAATATTTTACTAACCTTTGAACCGCTTTTTCAATAGATGTTAAATGTCAAATCCCAAATTATTTGAGTCTATTTTGTTCTCCTGTAAAACAGTTGACAGGCTTAGTTGATACTATTTATTAAGGTGAACCATCAAGCTCGCTAAAACATCGTGCCTATCAATGAAAAACATCGGCCATGTGTTGGCCCTAAACTTTCTTTTACGTAGTCAGTATATTTAGATTTGATAGTATATAAATAAAAATATAAAATGTTTAAATTTCAAGAAAATATTTTCATTCATTGTCCAATAAAAGTGTAAAGTTAGTTTATTGTCAGATTTCCAAAGATAACATACATATGTATTTTAGATTTTAAATGTTGGATTTTATAGTAGTATAAAGAAAATATAATTATTCATTACTTATTATTAAAATATATTATTGCCGGGCATTTTTAGTTTTCAAATTAACTTTAAGTCAGAGAAAATATTTATATATAATATTTTAAATTATTTACTAACCTTTGTAACGGGTTTTTCACTAAACTTATTTGTGACACTGACAATAAATGTTAAAATGTTTGAATATTTAAAACAGTTGACATGCATAGTAGATACGATTTATTATATATAATTGTCCATACCTATGTAACTATGGCAATATAAATAGGATAATAGCAATTTTCTCGTAACTGGTACACTTTTGAAGAAATGTTTCAAACAAAAGTTTTTCAAATCATTAATATCTTTAACTTTAATTATAACTATTTTACTGTAAGTGCAGCCGTTTCGAAGATATGCAAAAGTGACTCAAGTAAACATGCACTTCCGGTTTGAATATGTTTTTCAAAAATAGGAGGTTTTCTTCCCAGGCATATACAAATCTTAAGGTGAACCATCAGGCTCGTTTAGAAAAACATCGTGCCTTGCAAATGAAAAAGAAAAAATACCATTCGATGTGTATTTGCATAAAAAATGCCTGGTAAAAATTTCATTTATTTGATCTTGTACTAATAAAGAAAAAAAAAACTATGAAAAAGTGCCTATTTTGGGGATTTTTATTTAAAAAAAAAACATTCGATGTGTATTTGCATTAGAAATGCATGGTAAAAATTTCATTTATTTCTAACTAGTATTATTGGAGATAAAAAATAAAAACTCCCGAAATAGGCACTTTTTCATAGTTTTCTTTTTTTTTTCATTAATACAAGATCAAAATAAATGAAAATTTTACCAAATTTATGCAAATTCGCATCGAATGGTATTTTTAAATTTTCATTTGCAAGGCAAGATGTTTTTGGGAGCTTGATGGTTCACCTTAAGTTTAAAATTTCATAATTTTATCTTCAACTGTGTAGGCTGTAGAGCGTATAAGTTATATTTATGAAATAAATATATTTGTTTTTAAAAACAATTTTAATCGTTACAGCAATGCGTTCGAAAGACAAGTCGGCTTATCTTATTGTTGTCTAGCTTCTATATAACTTATATTAGCAACTAAGCATATTACAATCATATATGAGTAATACATAGTAGAGCCTTGTTCTTAGCTATATAACTTATACATACCCACAGGCACACACACAGACACACACACACACAGACGTCATTCCAAAAATGGTCAGACTCAATTCAGGGAAGGTCAAAAGGTGCATTTCCGTTAAAATTTCGAGTTTTTTTTTTCGTGATTACAATACTTACTTATTACTTCGTAAAAGAAAATAAAATTACCATTCGATGTGTATTTGCATAAAAATGCATTGATACAAATTTCAATTATTTTCTATTTGTATTAATGGAGAAAAAAAAACTATGAAAGTGCCTATTTTGGGGTTTTTTATTTTTAATCTCCAATAATACTAGTTAGAAATAAATGAAATTTTTACCATACATTTTTAATGCAATTACACATCGAATGACATTTTTTTTAAACTTCTAAAATAGGCACTTTTTTATAGTTTTGTTTTCTCCATTAATACAAATAGAAAATACACATCGAATGTTTTTTTTTTTTTGATAGGCACGATGTTTTTCTAAACGAGCCTGATGATTCACCTTAAATATAATTTTTATACCTACGTAACTATGGCAATATAAATAAGAAATGTAATAATTACAATAGCAATTTTCTTGTAACTGATACAATTTTTGAAGATTTTTTCGGACAAAAGTTGTATGAAATATTAATAACTTTCATTTTAATTGTAACTATTTTTGCTATAAGTGCAGATGTTTCGGAGATATGTGTATTTCCGTTAAAATCTCGTGATCGATTTTTTTAATGATTGCAATACTTATTTCTATTTTGCTTATTTATTGCTGGGATTTCCTTATACAAATTTGTATGTATTAATATTTAGGGCAATGGAAATCGGCCGTACGGGTAGAGTTCAAGTGGAAGATATTGTGTTCTTAGTACGCAAAGACCCAAGAAAATATGCTAGAGTTAAAGATTTATTAACAATGAACGAGGAACTCAAAAGAGCTCGAAAGGCGTTTGATGAAGTTAAATATGCAGGTAACACAGACAAAGTTTGAAACCATGCATGGGAATTGTTGATATGGTCTTATTGATTTATTTGCATGATGTATTTTGTTATTTTATATTTAAAATAACATAAATTATTTATATTTTATCAAACGCAGGAATCTTTAGATTTGAATTATAATTGTGTTTTGATAATGTAGTATATGTAACTATTTTAGTATAGAACTGGTAATGTATAATATTTAAACAAGTACTTAATGTTTATACATCTAAAATAATTTGCGAATAAGTTTAGAAATATTTGCACCTAAATGCTTAGCGGTTTTAGTTTTGTTTCGAAAACTAGCATGTGTTTTAACTACCTACATGTATGTATCCGGATTTTTCATATTTAAGTTATCTTAGTTGGCAATAGGTACGGTTTCGATTTGAGATTTTGCAGTAATTATTACTATGCATTGTCGTATTTATGATTTGTAATATAATTTTAAAACTCGTCCCAAATGAATACAAAATTAGTGGCATATTACAAAATTTATTATTTTCAAAGAGTATCAATTTACAAATAACTTTTGAAAATGTAATACCTAAATGCATACTTGTAATTATTATTCAAAAACAAATATGCGCATTGATTACTGATGACATATGTATATATTTAAATAATTACTTATAGTTATCTTAACTTCGTTATTATATTGGCAAACGAAATTATCGTTGAGGCCGCTAGTGTTGTTAGCAAAATGGCTGCTCCTAGTATATTTTGACCCTGAAATATATAATAACTGGAACGGCTACTGACGTGCTCGCTGCGAGCCGAGAGAGAATTACAGGGAGGTATACTTCTCTCTGTCGATACAGTCCGCTTGGCAAGTAAAACAGTAGTTATAAATAGTATATATCATTGACTGTTTAGCTCATTAAAAAGGTGATTTGTTAACGTAGGAATTCCACGCAACGATATTTCACCATTTTTATTTTTCTCAATAACCATCTAAGTCTAAACCAAGCACATATATTTCATACTCTCTGCACTTCTAACACTTTCTAACGAGACTATACATAACGTGGCTTCGTCACTAATGCGTATGCGCAGAAGTGTGGGAAAGAAGAAAACATATACCCTCCTATATCATGCTGTCTCGGCCCGTTTACACTCGTGGGTTGGCCTGGCAGTGCCCCTTCCAGTTATTATATATTTCAGTGATTTTGACCCTTTATCCTTTACTTTGACAGTTGACCTATACATAACCTCTCTAAAGTACCACTATTATTCTTTATTAATAATTAACACTTTCTTTTTATTTTGGAAGTAATGAAATCGTACATTTTTATTTTCCTTTGAATTAGATAGTCAATTGACAACATTTTTCTGAGTATTTTTTTTAAATTTTGTAAATAAACAAGTACAAAGGCTGTTCCAAGTATAATTCAAAATAGTTCCTAACTTCGTCGCCAGATAGCGAGCTGTTAATTTCGTTTGCCAATATCTTATGAACTAAATCAGCTAATAATTTCTTAAGTAAACAATTCACTACACTTTTACCAGGCTCTTTTCCGCAATATAAAAATAAAATTGTCATATTTCTTTCTATTCTTATAGAATTGAATTTTAGTTTATTCTCAGTACTTTTTCAAATATGCTTTCCCAACTATTTATATATATATATATATATATTCATTTTTCACATATTTTTCTTTGATTAGTCTAAAATATATTAATATATCATGTTACATCTGGGACTATAACGAAGAGCCTCGTTTATCCACTGCGCTAATTCGATAATAGAAAAGTAACATTTTAGTTTCTTGCTTCCTTTGCTTTACTCCTTCTTATTGGAGTAATAAATGCCATAATATTTTATCGAATACCCATATTTACAGTCTATAGAAATAATTGTGATTTCATTCCAAATCACAAATTTGTCAACTATTACTTTAATATTGCCATTTATACATGCATAATCTACTTAATTAATTTATAAACTAATATGCATTTTTAAGTTACTAGTAAATATAATGAAAAAAAATTAATTACAGTAATTTAATACTAAGTATTACGTTTTACAGTAACTAAAAGATACTGAGGTAATATGGGCTATAAAATGTTCCTAGTTAAATATTATTACAGATCAAACTAGACATATGCTTTATATTATTTTAAATCCTCAAAGATTAAAACAAAATTATCATTCCAAATTTCATATTATAGGTAAAGAAGCGGTCCCAAAATGATGCTATTATATATTTATTTATTTGTTAAGAAGCTAAATTGTATTATATATTAGATAAATAAATATTTTAAAATATGCAATTTAATTTTTTATTACCAATAATCCACATCTCACTTACAAATTACAATCAATATTATCTATTAAAAAAAATTAAATAATCACAATTTATTAAAGTTAACATAATTTGCTAGAATTAAGATATCTGCAATGAAATATGTGGCATTATATTATTGCAGATAAAAATACGTATTACCATTATATTCTCTTTGGCATTACTAATCTGACGTTTTTTCAGAAACTGTAACGATTTTTTACTTTATATTAAAATATTCATACAATTTAAAATAACTAAATTATTTATCAAAACCCTGGCAATTTATAAATCTGATTAAATCATAAATAACCCGTTATAAGATTGTCTTCAAAATGATAATCTTATTCAATTTAGATAACAAAGAATTAGTATACGCCGTTATTTACATACATTTCCTATTTTACGCACATATTTAATTTTAATTACGATCAGAGAACAGTATTAAAGAGTATCGATTATATTCATCCTCTAATACTGTCCTCTGGTCGTAATATAGCATATTTTCAATATTGGCTATCAATTTCGTAAATATTTACGTAAAATGTAGCTAAACGCATGTTGTTGTGTTTAAAATGCAAAGTGTTACAGTCCATGTATGGCATTTTTTGCTGATAAAATAACATCATTTACACCAACACCATAGTACGACGATCCACAAATTGACAAAGGTAAATTTTTGCTTTTAATATATTGTTCGATTTTATCAACACGGTCAAAATGCCCTACTACGTATTGCGGTATACAATTACGTAAAATGTTTACTTTATATTCGTCCGGTGGTGTTGTTATGTTTAAAATATGTTTTATTTGTTGAACAGCTGTTTCAAGTAAATATTCTTCTTTAGGATTTGGTCCAAACAGTTTATTGAACCAATGTCCGCCCATCATTACAGTAAGAACTGTTGAATCAGTATAAGAAAAGCAACAACTGTCGAAAATAACGCCTAATATAGGCAAATTCTCAGATGGCGGTACCAAAAAACCAAACGCGTCCTGCATAGGTATTTTCGTTTTATAACTTAGATTCACTACAGCTACGTTTACAACCGGTATTTCTTTTAACAATGCAGTTAATTCAGGATGTTGATGTTCAACTAGATCTCCTAACGTTGATGCAGAAAGACTGCTAATTACATGATTTGATATACTCTCTTGGGCATAACCGTTAATTGATAAGATTGCATTATCACCAACGAAATCTATTTGATCGCATGTTTTATTGAGCAAAAAATCTACGTTTTGATTTTTTAGTTTGTATGCTAAAGAATTCGATAACATTTCCATGCCTCCTTCAAATGAATAAATGCTCCATTTTTCATCTGTAGCAACATCTATTAAAGATGAAGGCACTGATTTCGCTTTTTGTTTACCATTTTCCCACCAATCATACAATAAACCTTTAATAACACCACCATGTTTTTGTTCATTCTCATAAATAGATTTCATCAAAAACTTAACACTGATTTCTTTAGCATCGCCAGCACAAATACCACATATCATAGGACTAATTGCATAATCAGCTAAATCTTTACCAAAACGACGTTCAACAAAACTATAAATAGATTCATCGTTAATTTCTGATACTTGTGATTTTGCGGTTAAATCATTTAATAGATAAGATATTAAAGGTTTGGAAAACGGCGTAAATGTTTGGAATATATCCGGTAAACTTGATGGTAGTGTGTGAAGTTTGCCATTGGCGTAAATCATTCGGGTTTTAGCAGCTGGATGATTTGCATTGATTGGAATTATTTTATCTGATAGTCCCAGATCATCAATTAGCCGTAATGTATTGAAGCCGGCCTCGCCTTTTGGGCGTAGAGTTCGTGGACCTTGTTCAAAAATGTTACCACTCGGTGATTTATTTGATTTAATCCATCCACCAGTTTGATTTGAAGATTCGAATAGTTTGATTAACTCTTCTGGATACTTATTACGGAGGTAATAAGCAGCAGAGAGGCCTCCAATTCCACCGCCCAAGATCGCTTTCATTTTGAGAAGTCTATGTACAAGATTTCCATTATATGAGAATAACACAATGTATACCACATAATTTTAATTACAAGGTACATTTATTCATATATATTTAACTCACAAAAATTTAAAACAATACAATATACGATAATTTTACAAAAATATTAACAATTAAAAAATGAGGTTATAATATATTTAAAACATCATAAAATGTCAAATTATATCAAATAGGTAAATAAATTCGAGACAATTCGAGATGAAGATCCAAAGTACGCAGAGCAGAAAATATTCGTGATCTTGGCTCATGTTTTACGGACCGACTACTAGATGGCAGCACATTTTAACAAATCAAACAAGTTACATAAAAGATTTCACATTCTCTTTTTCTCTTCTTTGCATTTCGATGACAGTTGAAACATTTATAACACCGGAATTATAGGTTAAGAATAACAGTAAATAAAATTTAAATTTTGTACTTCTATTTAAGTGACAATCAAGGAATTGATTTCATAAATTCTCTAGTATGGCAAATGTTTCTACTAGAAAGTTATCACTAGAAATAGATGACGAAAATGGTATGATATTCAATGTTTTGTATACTACACGCACGTATAATATTTCCGAAGTTATTTATACTATATGCTTGCCAGTAAATCATTTCAATAGTTAATATTTAGAAAGGCAACCTTTTAACTTAATATTACTGTATTACGGCACGCTTTGACTTCTTGTGGCATCTTTAAATTCAGGGTTGTTCACACAAAGCGTTTGCCTTATATTTAGGATATGCTTGTATTTATGCCCATTAAGTAATTTTAATTTTATTCATATACCTGATTTAAGGCTCGTTGCATGGATAGTATCGTTGTCATACTTCATTATTCAAATATTCTTATATATTATGTGTGATGAACAGATCTTTACTCTAGTAAAATTAAGGCGGTTTTACGCTGGTACATATTTCAATTATTCATTTGAAATATTCTTAGTAAATAAATAATCAACTATTCGAGTTTGTTTTTATTTGATTAGATTAATGATTAAAACTGTTATAAAATTAATCCTTTTGTATTTGTAATTTCTACTGTTTGTTTTCGTTGTCTTGTAAGTCTGATTCTGCGTTCAAGGTCGGAATGAAACGTAATACCAACATTTAAATTTTGTTACTTAGCGCTAAAATTGTAAAATATTTATACATGCATTTGCACGAATAATTGCTTTGCAAAAACAACATAGATATTTCAGTATATGTCAGCGAATACTTATATTTTTACAGAAACTCGAGCTCGCCGGCGAAGTACCAGAGCTGCAGTGAAAAAAAAATTTACTAATTACGAAAGCAAGATGTCAACTGAATCAGAAGAATCTGAACCTGAAGAAAAAGAGAAACCTTCTGGAGGTTTGATTTTATAGTGTATTTAATATTTCTGCCAATGCAGAATTTTGATAGTTAACTCTTACTGTTATATATATATATATATATATATATATATATATATATATATATAGTAGAGTTCAATAATAACGAACCCGTTTATAGCGAACATTCGACTATAACGAACCCTTCGGGAAAACAAATGATATCCTATAATTACAATGATAATTTTCCCCTTTATAACGGACCTGGTTCTAACGAACATCCGCCTAAAACGAACCGTTGTTTGTTCCTGCCACTCAAAATTCCACCTATAACGAACTCTCAGATATAAAATTCGGGGAATTCCCGATAATAAAATCCTGCGCGTAAACGACGTCACTACCAATCTCGCTGCCAGTGGTAGATATTTCACCCAGTCAATCAGTACAATTTAAAGTTACTGATTTTTTCAAAGAACCAATTCAATGTAATATGTATGCTCAATGTTTCGTGTTTTTTCTCCTGATGCTTTTCTTAATAATAAAAAAATAGAGCTCGCGCCTTGTCTTTTATTTAGAACCTCGGCTATAGCAAACCATGTTGAATGCAAAATAGGTGTTCGTTATATCCGGATATATATATATATATATATATATATATATATATATATATATATGTATATATATATATATATATATATATATATATATATATATATATATATATATATATATATATCAATATGGAATCAGGTTGAAAGGAGCAAGTGTAAACAAATGGAAAACTGTAATTTAACTGTTTTTTAAATCTATTTATTAGACATGATTACTTATCATATATGGAGAGTTGACAATGAGTTGCGGTGAAATGTTAGTAATTCAATTCACTTGGTTACTAATCATACTATCGGTAAAATGGCTAACAAAATCGGTAAAAGATATTGGAAGAGCTTAAAAGATCTATTGAGACTGTTGCTTATCTAAATTTGCTATTTATTGAACGCAATCTGGCAGATTTTCAATATCGGTTATGAATTTCGCAAAAATAAAATATTTACGTACAGTAACAAATTCAAGTAAACAACGGCCTCAATTCTAGATCGCATAGGGTTCAGGCGTTTTCGTTAACTTAATGACAACGATTAATATAACAAAATATAAAATATTTTTCGAATGTGACGATGAATATTGACTACATATTTGTGTTGCGTTTATTCTTCTTGTCGTCACAGTTAAGTTAAAATAACAACATAAGTACGACACAGTGTTCGACAAGCAAATTACTGATCGTTGGTATCTGTCGACATATTCGTGTCGTCATTCGCATCTAGATTAAATTGGTTAGAACGCCTATAGTTGTTGCCATCGGAAATGTCAGCTCTCAACACAAGCAAATTTCATAAAAAAATTATATGATTATATTTTTATAAATTTATGCTTTTAGTGTTATTTGAAGAGGAAGATGTCACAGGAAAAGAAATGTTTGGCTTTAAACAAAATCAGCGTAAAGGCGGAATGACAAATTTATTAACAAAAATCGCAACTACTCCACAAACGGAATCAAAGAAGTCAAAAGAACTTACCAGAATGTGTCCAAAAACACCACATTTTCTAAGGAATAAAATGAAAAAAGAAATAGTAAAAATTGTCGCCGAAGACAGCTCAGATGGAGACTTTTCCGACAGTGGCAGTGAATTTAATCCAGAAAAATCATCCTCAAGTGAAGTGAACTCTGTGGAGGAAGATTCCGCTGAAGAAAATACAGAATTAGAAAACAATTCCCATATAAATAAAGTGAAAATGGCAAAATCTTTAAATAATAAAAAACGTGAAATGCCAAATGATAACTATATAATAGAACCTGATAATTACTTTTCTTGGCAAGCAAGTTCGAAAATCATTACGTCGAATCATACTTTACAAAAATTAAAGCAACCGAAATTATCCGAAGACCAATTGCAACAATTATTATCATCGTGTACTTTGGCTCAGAATTCTTCACATGAGAAACCCATTCGAAACTTATTCCAAGCAAACTGTAACAATTTCAATAAATGGGTTTACTTATTAAATGAAGGCTTTAGTATTCTTTTATATGGTTTAGGATCAAAACGGAATCTAATACAGGCGTTTCAGAAAGAAATGCTTCAAAAATATCCCGTGATAGTTGTAAATGGGTATTTTCCCAGTTTAACTATTAAAGATATTATAGATGGAATTTTAGTTGATATTTTAGAAGTTACCAGTGTTTCAAATGTGTATGAAGCTGTTGAGTTGATAAAGAATAAATTAGACGAAATGGTACATATAAAGTTATTTATTATTGTTCATAATATAGATGGACCTATGTTACGGAATGATAAAAGTCAAAATGTACTTGCTGCATTGGCTGACGTACACAATATTCATTTGATTGCTTCTGTTGACCATATTAATACGCCATTGAGTAAGTATTTGTTTGAAATTCAATCTTATAAATAATTTAGAATGTAGTGCGAAACAGTAACTCATTTCTGTTGTTTTTCTTTTCTGTAATGGGTTTACAATTAAATAAGCTTGGTCATTCCTTTTCTCGCAGCTCGTCTTGAACACGCCGCTTTATATAACTAAATAACTATTAATTATATTTGAACAATTTCAGTATTATAAAATGCATGTTATGGAAGAAAATAAGTTTTAAGAGTAAAATAGCGCTAATGTTTAATAATTTTATTAAAACAAACTTTTGTCAAGATTGCAGTCAATTTATTTATTGTATATTTAGCATTGTGGCGCATTCTTTTCAATTGCGATTCGAAATCAAACTAATAATGATTCAGCCAATTACATTATTTTAATAATTCTTTTTTCGCTCCTTCGTCTTGAATGCTTATATGAGGCGACTTTTTGACACGGTTTACAAGATGGCGGCAACCAGTATATATATATATATATATATATATATATATATATATATATATATATATATATATATATCCGAAACGACTTACAGTAAATATAGTCAGATACCAAATGAAAGATATTTATATTTTGCACAATTATAGTTTGTAAAGTTTCTTAAGACATTGCAGTGTCTTGTACTGGACTTTCTTAACGTAGTAAGCATATCATTTTAAATAGGAAAGATAATAAAATAAAACATCTGCAGTGTCTTGCACTGGACTTTTTTATACATAGTAGGTATATTTTGTTTATATAAGATATTAAAATACATAATATTAAATATTACGAAATTTAGAGAGAAGTATTTAAATAGTTAGTGATATATTTAAAATATTGTAGTATTAAATAATATATTCTGTAAGGTATTTAATTTATTTGATAACTAACATATGTCTGGCCATAATAAGTATCTACTAATATGAAATGAATATTTTCTTTATTTTAAAAATCTGAACCTACTACGATTGAGAAAGTGCAAGACACTAAAGGTGTTTATTTACGTATATGTATTATTATATTACTAATATAGTATAATTATAAATATATTTCGTGGCTTAAAACAATAAAGAAGGTATTTTTTACATTTATGACCTCTATCATGATTTGATATAAAAATTCCAACAACTTGCGATTAGATAAATATATAGTGCTAAAAGGACGCAACCAAATATTAATGGTAGTCAAAAAATCAGGAATAAAGAAGAGGGAGATAAATAATGTGATTTTTTGAATCATTGTTAGCCTAAAGACTTAGGCTTGATGACACATATCTCTTAATAATAAAAATTGTTGTTAGCAATTTTTTTTATTATAATATACGAGTATAACCCTTGCAGAAGCTGGTTCCTGAATAGTGAAATTTTTGCGTTGTAATAATAAACATCGGCCATGTATTGGCCCTAAACTTTCTTTTACGTAGTCAGTATATTTTTGATTTGATAGTATATAAATTAAAATATAAAATGTTTAAATTTAAAAGAAAATATTTTTATTCATTATGTCCAGTAAAATTGTAAAGTTAGATTGTCAGATTTCTAAAAAAAAATATGTATTTTAGATTTAAAATGTTCGATTCTATAGTAATATACAGAAAATATAATTATTCATTACACATTATTAAAAATTATTATGGCTGGACATTTTTTAGTTTTCAAATGAACTTTAAACCTTACAAAATATTTTCATATAATTGGGCATTCCAGAACACGGAACTTTGACAGGTCAGCCATTTTGTCTGAGGGGCACACAAGCCTTTTGTTAACCATTGCTGGTATACGTTAACGTTGTTCTTTTTTGTATTTTACTGTGATTTTTTTATTAAATTTTGGTGAAATGGAGAAAAGTGCTTACCTTAAAAACCTTAACGGTGATGTTGGTGTTCGTTATGAACAAAAAATCGCTGTCATTTATTATTGTGATCCGTACTGTTTGGATGTGAAGCAAATGTGCAAAGATTTTAGTGTTTTCTCTACAATTGAAGTTATTGACTTAGTGAATTACCTTGTGTTATCACATAGTTTTTACACGGGTCAGCAACTGAAGGCATTTAAGAGTTTACAAGGATATAAATATTACGAGGCCGGCTTTTTACGATACTCTATCTCGTTCAGCACGAGTTTCACAGCCCACAACTGAACAAAATGATGGCGTTTTAATAAATATGCTAAGAGAACAACTGAAAATGTGTGCCCCTCAGACAAGATGGTGGACGCCATATGACGTCATACTAGAATGGTCAATATTTTAAATTATTTACTAACCTTTGTAACGTTCTTTCACTAAACTTATTTGTGACACTGACCATAAATGTTAAATGTCAAAATATTTGAATATTTAAAACAATTGACATGCATAGTAGATGCGATTTATTATATATAATTTCCCATACCTACGTAACTATGGCAATATCAATAAGATAAGATCTTGTAACTGGTACTTTTAGAAGAAATGTTTTCAAACAAAAGTTGTGCAGAATACTAATATCTTTCAATGTTATTCTAACTATTTTTACTGCAAGTATAGCCGTTTCAGAGATATTGCAGAAATTGCAAAAAAAGTCTTAAGTAAACATGCACTTCTGGCTTGAATATGCTTTTCAAAAATAGGAGGTTTTCGCCCCAGGCATATACAAATCTTAAGTTTAAAGTTTCATAATTTTATCTTCAACGGTGTAGGCTGTAGAGCGCACACAGACCCACAGACACACACACACACACACAGACGTCATTCCAAAAATAGTCAGACTCGATTCGGGAAGGTCAAAAGGTGTATTTCTGTTAAAATTTCGAGAATTTTTTTTCTCGTGATTACAATACTTACTTATTACTTCGTAAAAGAAAGTAAAAAGAGTTGGGCGGAATAAAGTCAAGGAAACAAAGTTTTGTAATAAACAAGAAAACTTCGAGCGCTTCGTGATATAGGCAAAAGTTTTAATTACACGTGATCGATCGGTTTTATATGTAAAAAAAAATTGTACAAATATCGATTTGCGTCAATAACGACGTAACCTGACTGACGTCTTTATGCCACTTATCTCCTTTATCAGAACTTTTCTTTATTATATTTAATATTTGAATTTATTTCCAGTATGGGATCATTCAAAATTAAGCAAATTCAATTTTATTTGGTGGGATGTTACATCATTTTTGCCGTATACTGACGAAACATCTTTTGAAAGTTCCATGTTAGTGCAAAGATCAGGTGCACTTGCATTGTCATCACTCACGAATGTTTACCAATCGTTAACGAAAAATTCCAAAGGTGTTTTCAAATTAATAGTGGAATATCAACTTGAAAACAAATCCCAAAAACATTACGCAGGTAAACTTCTAGTTTTTAGTAAAAATGTAACATCTCAAATTTGTTTGTTCTAGGTATGCCGTTTAAAGTATTATATTCCCAATGTCGTGAAAACTTTTTGGTAAGTTCAGATTTAGCGTTGCGCGCCCAATTGACTGAATTTTTAGATCATAAGCTTGTAAAAACAAAACGATCTGTTGATGGTACGGAATTGTTATTGATACCTATTGATAATACATTGTTACAACAATTTTTGGAGCAAACTTCATAAAATGAAACAGCTTTTTTCAAATAAATTATTTTTGAATGAAAAATGTATTTTATTGTGTACTCTTATTCTTAAAGTGTTTTAATAAAACGCCAAGTTCAGGGGCTTATTTTCATAAGATGATAAATTGTTTAAAAGATTAGTGATAAATTCAATGCATTGTAGCAATGAAGAATATATTCTGTAAGGTATTCAATTTATTTGTAAACTAACAAATCTCTGGTCATAATACTTATATATAATAAATAATTAGTTTCCTATCTAATCTGATACCTACTACGTATAAGAAAGTCCAGTGCGTGGCATTGCAGATGTTTATTTGATGTTTTGTTGTATATATATATACGAGGGTGGTCTGAAAAGTTTCCGACCTAACAAAGATACAAGACATTTTTTCAGATTTTTATTTTTCAACATAGTCTCCTTGTAACTCTACACACTTCTCCCAGCGATGCTCCCATCTCTGTAACCCGTCCAAATAGTACTCGGCTTTTTTCTCTGCAAAATCATTGTTCACGAAGGTGATTGCCTCTTCATTTGACCAAAATCTCTGTCCTCCGAGCGCAATTTTTAGATGAGGGAACAAAAAAGAAGTCGCTTGGGGCTAGATCTGGTGAGTAAGGCGGATGGTCAAGCAGTTCAAACCGTAATTCGTGGATTTTCGCCATGGCAACCGCTGAGGTATGTGACACGTTTTTGGTCTAACGTGAGCAAACGCGGCACCCAACGCGCGGACAGCTTTCTCATGTCTAAATGTTGATTTAATATGTGACAAACACGTTCTTTTGACATGTTCATAACCTCTGCTATCTCTCTCACTTTAATTCGGCGGTCGTCTAGCACCATTTCGTGAACTTTGGCGATGTTTTCGTCGGTAGTTGCAGTTTTTGGACGTCCCGAACGTTCATCGTCTCCCAAGCTCTTACTTTTTATTTCTTACTTTAAATTCAGCTGCCCAAAATTTCACTGTTGTAAATGATGGTGCAGAGTCCCCATACACAGAATCCAACTCATCTTTAATTTGCGTAGGCGTATTGCCTTTCAAAAACAAATATTTGATGACAGCTCGATACTCGATTTTGTCCATTTTCATAAAAACACTCACATCAACTCAGTCACACGACTGTTACATAACAACTGCGCGTCCAAAATGGCTGAAACTTTGGTGAGTAACTGTCAACAGATGAACAACTAAATTCCCTAGCTTTTATTTACGAGTGCTGCTATCTTCATGTTGAGGTCGGAAACTTTTCAGACCACCCTCGTATATATATATATATATATATATATATATATATATATATATATATATATAAATAAATTAGCAAAACTCAGTATTCCGTAGGATACCCTTTTGATCTAATAATAGCATCTAAGCGTCTTAGCATGGAAGTAACTAAATTATTTGTCACTTCTTGAATTATCTAATGCCATTCGCCCATTAAAAGTGCTTGTATTTCGGTTTTGCTGAAAGCGGAATGTTTTCGAATGAGCTGATCGAGTTCATCTCACAAATTTTCTATGGGATTTACGTTGGGGTGATTGTGGGGGTGTTTGTAATACATGGGGGTATTTTAAAGCAACCGAACTATATATGACGTGTGTTTGGAATCGTTATCCTGTTGAATATCATAACGACCCAAAAGGTTTAATTTATCGGCACTTTGATTTAAATTTTCCTTTAGAATACGTAAATATCTGTCCATTATCCCGTTTATAAACACTAAGTTGCCCACCCCAGATGCCGCCAAGCACCCCAAGCCTCGCCAAGCCTATCACACTTTCGCCACCATGCTTCACCGGCGGTTGAAGGTTTCCTTTATTCAACGTTGTTCCTTTTTTCTCCAAACTAATGTTTGGCATGGCGAATTTCTGTATAAGTAAATATATATTTTAACTTTAAACCTCAAAACACGCATTAATGTGCGCATCATTTAATTAAATCATTTGCTTTATGATTTTGAATTCAGGGCAGTCATTTTTCAGTTATATGACGAAAGTTCTATTTTTTAATTTTATTTATTGCACCCGATCATGTCATATAAAGTATACAATGAGAAGTATTTTGTGATATATATACAATTATACTTATCACAACAACACAGATATTAATAACTAATACAATAATATATGTATATATATATACATATATATATATATATATATATATATATATATATATATATATATATATATATATATATATATACATATATATATATATATATATATATATATATATATATATATATATATATATATATATATATATATATATATATATATATATATATATATATATATATATACTCGTATATCGATTGATACCTAAAAGTATATATAAATATCCAATGTATGATCTATCACCATATAGTAATCCAGTTTTGACGTGAGCACGAGGTGACTCAATGGGAATAATACAGATGGCAACAACCCTGAAGGGCTGAACATATAACTTCCTGATCACCCAGTGTTGCCAACCTAATGACGTAATTTGTAATAGATTAATACTTTGAACGGATGCTGTGCATCTAACCATACATAACCAAACCCCTCTCTGCCCCAAGAATCATCTCAAGCTGACATCAGTGGGGTATGCAGGGCAGGGTACAAGCACAATACAGCAGCAGCACCACACCAACAACGGCATCATGTGTGCTGCACGCCATATCATCTGGTGGTATTCGCACGGTTTTGTGCAAGCCTTAACGAAGTCTTGGATGTCAAAATTTAACATTTTGGTGTCTGTATAACTAGTTCATGCTACAAGAGTTATTTCATTTGAAATACTAATTATTACAATGCAAACCAGCAACAAAATATGTCTTTTTCTCTATACATTTTCTCTTTGTAGGTGACATAGACTTGTATAATTTAAAATACATACATTTATGCATACAGCATTTTGCACTGGCGTGGTTTTCTGCATCCTCTAATCTTTAAAATGTTTCCCCTTCATCTTTCCAAACGGTCATATTTCAGTGAGATCATCATTATATAAATTTAACTTAAGGTTATTTTATGGCACCATAGAATCTACAAGAATTATACTTAAATTAAAATTTATTTGAACCAAATGGTTAGGATCCAAACTGGTTCGTCACCTAATTTAGTAGTGCCATTTAATTTAAAACTGAAATAAATGGTATGACCATCTGTGTAGTGATGCGAGGTCGAGACAAGACTGAAGGAGTCTCGTCTCTTCTCGAAAATACGAGACGAGACTTAAGCATGGTCTTGTGCTTTCCCATAATCTCGTTCAATCTTTTTACTTTCTTTTACGAAGTAATAAGTAAGTATTGTAATCACGAAAAAAAAAATCTCGAAATTTTAACGGAAATACACCTTTTGACCTTCCCTGAATCGAGTACTATTTTAGAAATGACGTCTGTGTGTGTCTGTGTGTGTGTGTCTGTGAGTCTGTATGCGCTCTACAGCCTACACCGTTGAAGATAAAATTATGAAACTTTAAACTTAAGATTTGTATATGCCTGGGAGGAAAACCTCCTATTTTTGAAAAGCATATTCAAACCGGAAGTGCATGTTTACTTGAGTCACTTTTTGCATATCTCCGAAACGGCTGCACTTACAGTAAAAATAGTTAGAATAAAATTGAAAGATATTAATGATTTGAACAACTTTTGTTTGAAACATTTCTTCATAAAGTGTGCCAGTTACGAGAAAATTGCTATTATCCATAGTTACATAGGTATGGAAAATTATATACAATAAATCGTATCTACATGCATGTCAACTGTTTTAAATATTCAAATATTTTGACATGTAACATTTATTGTCAGTGTCACAAATAAATTTAGTGAAAAACAGTTACAAAGGTTAGTAAATAATTTAAATTATTATATATAAATATTTTCTCTGGTTTAAAGTTAATTTGAAAACTATAAAATGCCCGGCCATAATAATTTTGAATAATATGTAATGAATAATTATATTTTCTTTATACTACTATAAAATCCAACATTTAAAATCTAAAATACATATGTTTCCTTTCGAAATCTGACAATAAACTAACTTTACACGTTTATTGGACAATGAATGAAAATATTTTCTTGAAATTTAAACATTTTATATTTTTATTTATATACTATCAAATCGAAATATACTAACTACGTAAAAGAAAGTTTAGGGCCAACACATGGCCGATGTTTTTCATCCACGACCTTCAGCGAAACAATTAACTGCCGGAGAAAACATACGAGTTAGTTGATATGGAATAAAATATGCAGCATTTACTACTTAAGATTATATTTTTTCATTTCAGCGTAGCATCTTGCATCCAGTAACCATCTATTTACTGATAGGACATTAAATAAAATAGTTTTACATTTGTTTTACTTATACATAGGTAAACCATCAGCCTGCGATTGTCTATATTCTTTTATGTTACTGTCTTGTACTTAATGTTTATATTTACATTGCATTATTCTCATAAACTAAATGCCATGCATATTTTTGTCACAATTTAAATGTATGTCGTTTTATAGTGTGCATTCTTCAAAATCTTGTAAATTTCTTCATTTTCGAGGACAGGTTTTCACTTGTTTTATCACTTAGGCCAGGCTTGGGCAAGACGTCGGTCACAGTCTACCGGTGTACAGTGAATAGAAACGGTAAAAAAGTAGGTAAAAGTCTATTTATTAGATTATAAATGATAATAATTAAAAAAAAATTTTTACTAATAAAATATTACACAATATTATAAAACCAGATAAAGGGATACTACTTACTTCCTGTGTACACCACTGTGAAACATGCACATACAATGATTGAAAATGCTGATTTAAAAATTGGAGAATATTTGGCAGAGCACTAGTGGTTAGTATATCAAGGGAATTTTATTCCAGAAATTGTAATCTAGTAAGGACAAACGAAAATTTACTTAATAATTTTCTTACAACATCTGTACGATATTAGTATAATTTTACATAGTTTTTAGTATAAAATAACATCTTAAAATTATGTAAAATTAATGAATAAACCTTTTTATTTAATTTAGAGTTTTTTTTACAATAACAGTTATACATAATTATACATATGCAGTGTATGAAGACCATATTAGGTGATTTGATTTGAAAACGCTTTTAAAATTCTATGAATACTGTTATTAGACTACTCTCACAAATGTTAAAATCTCACCATATATCTCTGGAATTATTTTGAATTGAAATAGTAATAGCAGCAAAACTATATATAATTAAACAATTACTTTAAGTCAATTTCGAATAAAACATTTCTAACGTAATATAACTTATACAATTATAGTCATTAATAAAATACTACCTCAAAAAATACGTATATAAATGGCTCATACTCATATATACGATTAAATAAACTTCACATTTTGAAATGGATCCGTTCCTATCAGTTTTTTTTATAAACAACAAGCACTTAATGTCAATACAGTGCTTATGGCCGTTTTCATCTAGTTTAAGAACAGAAAAACTCAAAAATATTGTTATATTTTTTAGCAGTGCCATTATTATATTTGTTAATGGAATTGAAATCAATGAAGTTATAAGGAATCTCAATAGTATACTTATACTTATAGAAGGTGTGTAAACAAATATCTTTATTGACAACTCGTTCAAATAGATCATCGTAATTAAGCAAAAATGGAATTAAAAACAAAATCTTTTATCTGCAGATTGTAGTGTTATGTCTAGTTTCGAAATTTAGTTAAAACTAATCAAATCCTTGGTTCTTTTTTGGCTAAAGAAAAAAAACTTATATAGCTCGGAATCCAAGCTTTTTAGGATACAAAAAATGTACCATTTTCAAGAAAATTGCGATTGAAATAAACTTTCATATTACTTGCATAATTACTGTATGTATTAGCTTGCAAAAAACAAAAAAACATCTGCAGTCTCACACTAGACTTTCTTAAACAGAGTAGGTAAATTTTGTCTAGATAGGAAGGATATTAAAATATAAAATTTTAAAAATTCAAGAAAATATAATTAATTTAAACACTTTTATACTAAAACTATATGTATAAGTATAATTTTCCATGCTTACGTAACTATGGTAACATAGATAAGACATTTAAAAATTTAAATAGCAATTTTATTGTAATCAGTACTCTTTTAGAATAAGTTTTTCAAACAAAGGTTGTGCATAATATTAATATCTTTCATTTTAAATACTACCATATTTTCTATAAGGGCAGCCATTTTGGAGACATTGCAGATTTCGCAAAAAATGACTAGAGTAAACATGAACTTCCGGTTTGAATATTCTTTTCAAAAACAGGTGGGTTTCTTGCGAGCCATATACAAATCATAAGTTTAAAGTTTCATGATTATATTATTGTTAGTTTTGGCTGTAGAGTGTTCATAAATACACACACACAGGCGGAATTCCAAAAATAGTCAGACTCAGGGAAGGTCAAAAAGTGTATTTCCGTTAAAATATCAAATTTTCATGATTACTAAACTTAAGAAAGTAAAAAATTGAATTAATCATTTGTGATGATTGACAGTTTGAATTATCAGTCTCCACTGATTTTGCCAATTATTGAAACTACTCGTATTAATAACATGATCACATTTACATGATTTAAAATTGTAAAATTATTAATTATATATTATTTTAAATTCGTATTAAATATCCTTTCTATCTAAACCGATATACTGCGTATGAGTAAGTAGGTACACTGCATTTTTTTTTAAATTTGTTTTGCAGTAACGCAGTATTGCTTTAAATGTAAAGAAATCGAATTTGCAACTAATTTGAGATACAGTTTCTTCACATCTTTAAGCAAAAATATTGATAAAAAATTCACACTGAGCAAATATAGTGCTTGGCAAATGAACAGCCCAAATGTTTTGTTGTGTAGTTTCTACCCTTAAATTTAAAAACCTATACTTTTTTTTATTGCCGCTGTATTTTTTTCCAAATTGCATTAACATAAATTCAATTGATGTTATAAAATAGTATCGTATTAAACTTCGCTTTTCAATTGTTAGAATTGAAAAAGAAATCTATTGTTTAACAAATAATTTTTAGGTATAAACAATTGTTTAATAAGCGGAGTAGGTGTACAAAAAGTCTTTGTATTAGTGTTGAAACGAAACTTAGTCCGAGAGATATTTATGCTGATGAATGATCTATATATCAATATTCCAATAAACGATCGTCCAGATCATATGAAAAAGGCTGATCAAGAATATGCTCGCCAAGCAAAACTGATCGTCAAAGGATTATCAATTACATATCTCTTCCCAGGGACTTTTTATTCTGTAATTCCATGGTGGATACTATGGTATACGGGTGAATTTACTTTCCCGTTGCCTAGTAAATTTCCTTACGATACAAACCATTGGTCTACTTACCTACCATCGTATTTCTTGGAACTTTTAGCGGTATACATGTTGGTTATCATGTTGGCTAGTACAGATGCGTTGTTTTCGTCATGGGTTTTGTTTTTATGCTCTCGAATTGATACTCTTAAATATAGTATCAAAATCGCCAATATTGAAGCGGCTGAGAATAATGAAAAAGCAACGTTTTGGAAATGCTTGCAATACCACAAGAAATTATTACGGTAAGTTCACATTTATTTTTCGCCTATTAAGCAACGCGTAATATGTGATTGAATACGACTTCACAGCTACTCTAAATAGAACTGTCAATTGTGTCATAACATATAGCAATACTATTACCACCAAAATCATAAATATCTGCCATGTTCCGTACTTTCTTATACGTAGCAGCACAGCCAGGTTGTGGTAGTAGGTATATCTGTATCGATACAAAAATACAAAACTTGTTTATTCTTTAGCGATGGAAAGTATGATTGCGAGATTGAGAGAAGAGTGTCTGCTGGTTGTAAGATTTTAGGTGCTTTAGGAATGTTTGCAAGCAATGTTAACATTTCTAAGAATGCAAAGTTATGCGTGTATAATGGGTGTACTTGTGCCATCGTTGATGTGTGGAAGTGAATATTGGGTTTGGCAAACCAAGCATAAAAAACGTGTGACTGCTGTGGAAATTAAAATGTGTGGTGTTTCTAAGAGAGACAAGAGGAGAAATACGTGGGTGTATGAGCAGTGCGATATTGTAAAAAATGTCGTACGTAAAATAGGTGAGAGCCAAATGAGGCATTGTCATGTTGAAAGAATGTCGAATGAAAGATTAACAAAAAAGGTTTACGTGGGCAAAATGAATGGTGTAAGAATGCGGGGTCGCCCTCGGAATAAGTGGATAATATGATTAAAAATAAGTTGCGCGAAAGAGAAGCTGTGAGCCAGCGCGAATGAAGCGAAAGAAGCTTGTAAAGATAGAGTGAAATGGCGAAAGATTGTCAAAATGAGAATGAATGTAAAGGGGTTTCTGCCACCTCATATGATGGGAATAGGCGCATATATATATATATATATATATATATATATATATATAAATAAAACAATTCTATACATTTGTTACAGTGCTAATGAATTGATTCAAAACCTGTACGGTAGTATTTTCTTCTGTCAAGTTTTCGCAAGCAGTTTCTCAATATGTCTGCTTTTATTTCTTAGTACACAGGTACCTTCGTAATTATTTTATTAAACTATTAGTAATTTCACAATTCTATTTACAGACAAATTTAAAAGATCCAAAAACACCTACTTTTACAACATACTGGATGGCTGTTACAACCCAATTATTTATTTATTGTTATTTTGGACAAAAACTACAAGATAAGGTAAATGTTAACTAAGCAGAGAAAATTGATCATTTATTTTTTCAACTCAATTGAATGAATGACGCGTAATCCGTAACCTTACTTGAGAATTTAGACATTCGTTTTAAAGCGGTAATCAAATGTATTCTAGATTTTGAAGCGAACTTGCATTGGAATTGAAATGATAGTTACATGGATGTTATCCTCTAATACTGTTTGGTTGTAATATGGCTTTTTTTTTAAATTGGCTATTAATTAATTTCATTATTATACAATATATATGTAGAATAGTAAATTTTGGTAAACTACGGTATCAATATTCTAGAAAATAAATGACTGTCGATGGGCTTCTAATTCGATATTTTATACATTATGATTAAGTAAACTGCTGCAGGATACATTTTCCATTGAGATCAATTTATTTTAGGTAAATTGCATTAGATAGATAGATTTCTATTAGATAAATTGATATCAATAAATATTCTGGATATTACCAACACTAGAAGTTTGTAAGGATAGAATTGAATGGCAAAATATTGTTAAGATGTGAATGAATGTAAAGGGTTTTCTGCCACCCCATATGATGGGAATAGGCATGAGGTTATGTATGTATATATATATATATATATATATATATATATATATATATATATATATATATATGTATGTATGAATTTGTGATTTTTGTCTTTGAAAGATGCGCTTGATTTTTAATTTTCTGCGTAAAGCAAAATTCAAATTAGCAAATATAATTACGTTTATTAGACATACTTTTTGCTTATTTAATACAATTATAATCATTTTATAGTTTGCGACACTGACGCATGCATTTTATACTAATTGGTTTGAAACTTCGGTGTCATATCAAAAGGATATAAGTTTTTATTTGCTTCGCTGTCAAAAATCTGTTATTCTTTCTACCGCTGAAATATTGCCAGTGAATTTGGAGACTTTCTATATGGTAAGTAATAAAAGTATCGAGCTGTACAAAAAGACCAGTTATGTTTCTCTAATTTTTTTTCCTAGATAATGAAGAATTCTCTTTCATATTTTACCATATTGC
This sequence comes from Nebria ingens riversi, assembly GCA_018344505.1. Classification (NCBI taxonomy): domain Eukaryota; kingdom Metazoa; phylum Arthropoda; class Insecta; order Coleoptera; family Carabidae; genus Nebria; species Nebria ingens. The sequence goes on from JADQWA010000184.1 coordinate 196,737, forward strand.
TTAGTATGAAGGATGAAGAAGAAATTTAAAATTCACATCTCCTCTCTGATTATCCACTTGCACTGCCACTTTTTCTTTCAACGTGCATTTGCACAATGACTTCATCACTATAATATTAAATAACATTAGAATATTTACTATTAATTTAAGTAACTTAATGTTGATACTAAGTAGTAACATTTATACTATCGGAATTCGATCTTTTTTAAAGCTAGAATCCAATAACATTTTGCACAATTAAAACTACAATCTGGCAAATGGGTCAAAATCTTACGCTAATCTAGCACCATACAATAACTAATACAGCATAGAGGTTGTAACTTATTACTAATAATTTGCATCTTCAAATATATAATTTCCTATTGGATCATCTATGTAATGATTAGGTATATTTGTGTCCTGTCATGTCATTAGGTTTTCCACCTGTTTGGATAGTGTATTAATAGATAAATAAATAAATATGATACTATTGATAAAGAATCTAACAAAATATTTATATCTTTTTTAAATATTTTACTAATCTTTGTAACATTCTTACACTAAAACTATGTCGGAAGTATAATTTCTCATACCTAAGTAACCATGGCAACATAAATAAGATATTAAAAAAATTGCCATTTTTCTGTAATCATTACACTTTTAGAAGAAAAATTTTAAACAAAAGTTGTGCATAATATTAATATCCTTCATTTTATATACTATTATATTTCCTGTAAGTTCAACCATTTTGGAGATATTGCAGAATTTTTAAAAATTACTAGAGTAAACATACTCTTCCGGTTGGAATATTCTTTTCAAAAATAAAAGGTTTTCTTGCGAGCCATATACAAATTTTAAGTTTAATGTTTCATGATTGTGCATACTATTAATATCTTTCATTTTGAATACCGCTATATTTTCTGTAAGTGCAGCCGTTTTGAAGATATTGCAGAATTCGTAAAAAATTACTAGATTAAACATGCACTTCCGGTTTGAATATTCTTTTAAAATAGGCACACGTTTAGACTATATAGTTGTTAAGTTTGAAGTTTCATAATTTTTTAACAGACAGACGCACACGCACATGTGATTCTAAAAATAGTCAGATTCGATTCAAGGACGGTCAAAACGTGTATCTTCGTAAAATTTCAAATTCGAAAATTTTCATAATTACAATTCTATCTTGTATACATTCGTATAAGAAAGTAAAAATAAGTTTGTAGTACTCACTCAAATTTTAGGTTACCTGTACCTCGTAGGTAGAATTACTTTAGCTTGCGGCTATTTCGTGTCGCAAATAGTTTTCAACAACTTGTTTTTCTTGGATAACTAATTCTTGGTCCAACTCCTCGGATAACTCGTAATCGATCCCACTAAACTCGCTCTCGGATAATAAATATATTCCCGCATAAATTTGTTTTCGTACAATTTCCCCTACTCTCGGTCAATTCGATGACACCAACTGCATTTTCGAAAAACTTCAAATTAAGAAACTGAATTTAGTTCAGATGACAATTAATAGCATTTAATGAACTGCATCTAAAAGAACTCGGCAAAAAATCTCAATATTTTATCATTTCCACGGAATTTTAAATTGGGAAGCTAGAGTCCGCTTTAATGACGATTAATCATAATAAGCGAATCTCCAAGCATTGTATTCGGAGAGAGGTTAATTGTTTCAAAATGTGAAATTTTCCAAGAAACTTCAACTTGGGAATCTAGAAATAAAATTTGCAATTCTATGAAAATGGTAACATTTTGAGTAATTTTGCACCTGAATACAAATCTGGAAATGCAGTAATTATTATTCCCAGAGGTAAATTTAGATTTTGAGGCTCCTAGATAATTGTAAAATTTTGAAGCAATTTGCTTTCTCCTCTGAAATTGCATGTTAAGGTAATTCATTAAATGCATACTGAGATAAATCTGAAGGTTAAATTTCAACTTGGAAACCAATTGTGTCAAACCATTATCTTGTTAGGGAAAGTGATCACAAATTTGCGATCTCTGTTCCAAATTTTTTACTTACTTAGATTGACGAATTTTGGTTTGTATTAGTTTACTGAGCTAATCTGAATTGCAGCGCTGACTTGCACAATTTTCTCAGAAGAGAACTAGCAAAAAGCGACATTTTAAAATAACGATTAATTTATTTGCGTAGGTTTGATTGCCAGAGAACATTCTTACGCTTATCAGAAGGGCAATGTAATTCAGAGAAAAATCGAGTATTTTCGAGAAACGAGATTTTCGGTTCTTACCTTTCGTCTTGTTCTCAACTGTTCAAATGGCTTCTCGAAAGGTCTCGTTTCAAACGAATCCCTACTCAAATCAGACATCTAAACTGCCATAGCAGATACTCCAAAGAATCATTCACCTTTCGATTGTCTGCCTTAAACCAGTAACTATTGCAACTATTTTTAAAGTTTATTTTTTCTTTGTTTGTATGTTATATCAATGCAATACTATAGCTGTAATATCTTTGCAGTTTTATTGTACTTTACCAGTTTTATTTTGTGCCATTGTTCTTGTCTATCCTTATCTAATTTCATTGTTGAGATAGTTGAATTCATTTCACTCGTAGTAATTCTTTTTTAATGTGACTTATTTTGTTGTGTATTGTTTTCTTCACTTCGTCTCATTTTTCTCTACCATTTGAAAATTGTTTCATTAAGTTACTTTCTACTTATTATTTGTTGCTCGTACTTCACCACCCTTTTACCTGTTTAAATTCTTATCTTGTCTATGTCTTTTCTAATATAATGTACGATGATGTGTGTTTTTATAAACCCAAAATTTATTTCAGATACTTTACTTGGATATTATCTGTTTCATTTTGTGTATTCTACTCCCATTTCTCTAGTTCTAGTTCATCATGGTGCTTTTTAGTAGTGAATCGAACATCAGTATTTTCTTAAATTTGGATATGAGAACCAAGATACTTTAATAAGTGTATCTATGTGCATTTTACTTCCATTTTTGCAAATATCTAGTTGATTGTAGTAATGATTGTACATACATAGATACATTCATGCCTATTCCCATTAAATGGGGTGGCAGAAATACTCTTACATCCATTCACATCTTGACAATCTTTCGCCATTCAACTCTATCCTTACAAATGTCGTTTGCCTCATTCTAATTCATTAAATTCTTCATACACGCTCTTCTATTTGCCTTGCTCACAACTTTTCAAAAATAAAATTTTATAAATTACCTAATTGAGTTACGGATTTAAAATGGGCAAATCAATCTAATTAAATCAAAAACTTGCATAGATGAGCTTAGAAGACTTTTTAACGTAAGTGACAACAGTTTCCTGTAAATCTCGAATAACGAATATGTTTTTGACTTCGCATTTGAAAATAAGGCTGGCATATTGAAGATATATATTCCCGGATTTTTGCACGTTGTTTATTTTAAATTATCTGATTCTTTTATAGAATTAAAACGTTATAATGAGAAAATTAAATATTAAGGAATTATTGATTAAAACATTTAGGCAACTTGAGTTCACGGATTGAGTACTTTTTAACAGAACTGATTAAATATAAATTGGAGCAGTGCGTTATTTATAAAACGCAAAAAATCGTTTCAAACATATAGTGGAAGCCCGTCTAATAACTAACTATATAAAATACATCGTTAAACTTAAAAATTAAGTAAAAATTATTTTAATTGTTGATAATGAGACGTAAACGGACTAATTTTCTAAGAATACACTTAAAGGATATAAAAAGAAATGATGTACGATAAATTGATATTAGAAGATAGGCAATCTTCTAATATCAGTCTGGACAAGATAGTGATTTATCGCTAAAGAAAACAATCAATAGTTTTAATTTTAGTTACCAAAAATATACTGGGTCGGATATATGTTTTATGTTCATTAAGCTTATTTAGTTGCAAATTAAAAAAAACCAAACTAGGATTCAATTATAATGGTCATATATTTGGTACGTTTTGGAGTATTGCTTATATGCAACTGTATTAAGTAATACATAAAGATTACATCTCGATTGTATTATTAACCGTTGACTTAGGAGTGAACTTTGAAAGAACTCATATACTTTATAAAACATAGACAGTAAAAAAAGAAACAGTAAACATTGATATCATAACGAAACATAATAACAGTATAACAATAGGAAAAATAAATTTTATGTCTATATACGAACCGAAAAAGTAAAATAATAATAAAGATGAAAAAACATACAACAGGTGTGTGTGTTTTGTATTCATTTAAACTGCACTGGGATCTCAGTACGTAATGCTACATGTGGTATAAAAAAATAAAGCCAAGGGCTGATATCTTTTCATCAAGTGTCGCATTCCTTGTAATAATAGAAGCGAGCATGCAGAAAAATCAAAACAAATCCCACTGCACGTTAGATTCATTTGTTAAAAATTACAAAAGAATGCTTACGGCGATAAACATGATTGTATACGTACGAACTTCAAATTAAACTTAGCTACAGCTAAAAATGCGTATTTTCTATTTGAGATTGATTAAATTGCGAACATTACATAAAAATAAGTAAATACAATAAACACAGTGGTTGAAAAGTCTTTGCAATGTCGACCAAAATATCGTTTTGATAACGTTTGAAACGTTTTATTCGTAAGAAACTCTTTTGCGATGGTAATTTCTATCACTGTCTTTATTGGAATACATGTAATAAAAATGGCGAAAATATTGGTCCAAACTGGTCAATAATAAAAAATATTAAATTTTTTTTTTGATATGTTGAGGATACAAAGCGTCTTCCCCTTTTCTTTCCATAAACTAATCCACAACAGAGTTAATCATCCCATCATACGCTACTTATTGCTCTAGAGGTTTATATAATTATATTAATTATACGGGGCAATAGATATATAAAAGTAAAACTTATATTAATTGATTTGAATTTTTTTTAAATTAAATCAATAAGAAAGTAAAGAAAAATTGCAAATATTTTATTAAACTGTTCTTGAGTAGATATTGTTTGTGCAAACGACGAAGAAAAGGAACATCATCTTCTTACATTTGCTCTACCATCAAGTTCACGCAAATGTAACGTTGTGATTTTTCAGTGCACGTCGCTTGAAGTGCCAGATTAAATTTATATCGGTGACGAATAAAGCATTCACCTCTCTCTAAGTGAGTTGAGAGTAAATAGAACAAGAAGACATATACGGCACGGTGTACCAAGCAACACAAAGCGAGCGAAACCGGGTGTGTATGACGGAGTGTTTCACTTCGCATCTCATCCGGGTCCATTAGCGCGTTGCTCGTGAAATGTGTCATTGTTAACGCGTCTCCCTACAAACAATCAAACCGCGCGAACATCATAATACTTCATTAGACATGCACGTATACCTTTCTATGGTACGTAGAGAAATATAGGTGGTAATATATTTATTAATATTCCTACCAATAAAGCACTTACAATACGTACATATATATTACGATATATCAGTCTAACAACCAGCGAGGGGAGCAAGCTTGTAATGTCTATTCCAGATCACATAGATATTGTGTAACAACGCATGCTCGTATCTAAGACAAGAAAAATGTAGACTATCTTTGTCTAACATGATAGATAAGTCTATGATTTTGACGAAGTATTTGAGGCGGCGGGTTGTATCAAACGTGCATTTTGATTATGTGAAACATTACACAATACCTATGGGATTTGGAATAAACTATACTTGTGAATAGCCATATAAATTTAGAGTGGTTTTCTGTGGTTACAATATATTTTACTGATACAATGTGTGACCTATAACAGAAAATAATTTTTCTGTTTTTCGTATTCAAAAATTAATTTCTGGTATCACTAAATACGTATTAAATATCAAAACAAATTGCCATACATTTTTGGGGTTATATAACAATACTAATAATTCCAACGTGTGCATGAAGGCTCTATAGCGTTAAGATTTGTATAAGTCTCGTAATAAAACCTCTTATTTTTAAAAAGAATATTCCATCTTGCATTGCTTGTTTACTCTTACAATTTTTTGTCGTTTCTGCAATAACTCGGAAATGGATACACATACAGCAAATATAGTTATGCATATGCAAAATAAAAGATATTAATATTTTGCACAACTTTTGTTTGAAAAGTATCTTCAAAAAGTTACGTAGGTATGGTTATTTATATTTAAAAAATCGTATCAACTATGTCAGTCAATATTTTAACAGGAATTAGAACAGAGTGTTGAAAGGTTAATGATATATTCAAAATATTGTAGTATTGAAGAATATATTCTGTAATGTATTCAATATATTTGAAAACTAACAAATTTTTGGTCGTAATAATTAATAACATATAATGAATATACATATGCATACTACGTATAAGAAAGTCCAGCGCGGGGCTTTGCAAATGTATTGTTTATGTATCTATGAATTTGTCGTTATCAGGTTCGTTGCTTTCCTTGTTGGCCACCAGGCGCGAGGGAGAGGTTCATTCATAAGAGCAAGCTGATGCAACATTTGTGGCTAGACCTGGTTGGAAATCCTAGACTGTATAAACTACACCTGAACGGTTTTATGGTAACTAATACCATGGTTCATACTGTGTATGTTCCAAAGGAATTTAGCTTATATTATATAATTATTTTATACCTATATAAAATACAAATTATATAATTAAATTTCTTAGGAAATATTATCCTCTTTAAATGACAACATTTATAATAATTTCTTACTAATAAAAACATTAATTATAAATGTATACAACTTTGTACATTAAATAATAACTAAAGGAGGATAGTCCTCCGAGAGCCCTGTGCAGCTAACTCACTTCACTTGAACTTGACTGTGCTTTAGCATAATTTGGATGCAGGTGCAAGTAACCCTGGCTCAGTTAGATAACATGTATTTCAATATGTAGATAGTGTCAAAAATCATAATTCGCTATGTTATGATATTAATTGTTTTGAATTATCTATATTTCCACTAATCATATGGAAGTTATTTTTATGAACCTCTTACAATGGAAGTAGAAACACCAACACATTATATAATATTGTATTATGAAATTGAATAATAATAGTAATAAAATATTACTCAATTTTAACATTGTTACTTATATTTTTAAATGCAGCAATACTAAAGTATTTAGGTGCTATTAAATTTCATTATTTGTATTTTTAGTATTACATTTTATTTTAATATTCGACGTATTGCCCCTGCTTTGATTAGTAAGTATTAATTTAAAATATATATTTTAAAATCTCTTTATTACATACTAGAGTGGCTAAATGTTTATTTTTTATTTAATTTAAATAGATTATCTATTGTTATTTGTTCTTAGCTCAAGATGAAAGTTCGTTGAATGGTGGCTTTCCTATATAAATCGAGCAGATTTTTTTAGATATATCTGCATTTTAATATATTATTTATAATTTTTCATTCCTATAAGTGTGCAAAATATTGGAAAGGCAATATCATGTTGCCTTCAAGAAACTTGAATCAAAACACTCTAATTGCCGCAATGGTAAGGAGAAACAAAGAAAACGATTAACCTTTGCTGACATTCATCGTGTTAACATCATTATAGACTTATATGTACTGTAACTACATTTTATTAGATAAGAACTTTACTTTAAATAACCTTTTCTGTTCGTCCTGGTGTTAATTCTTTATTAAAACAATAATTTCGTGCATTCACCACCAAAATCTTAGATCTTTACTGTATTTCAGTCTTTAGTAATTGTCAAGTAATATTTTGAAAAATTATGTATCGCGTATATATTTATTTTGGTGGATCTTGATACTAGCCTACCGGATAATAAATAGAGAAAAAGGTGAATAGAAGAATAAACATGTCGTTCGGTAAAAAAGGAAATCATATAGTTTTAATCGATCGGCGTAGAAAAAAGAACTCGGACACGGACGTCATACAAATGCAAACATAGATCAACAATGTATGTTCACGAATGTGGCTATATAACAGATGTATTTACATACATATGCGTACATGAAAATTGTCTGTACCATTGGTGGCGCTATTCAAAATTATTATCACATTACAAACGGCAGTGTCAAAATGTTGTTTAGTGCGCGACATCACATATCATGATTTTAGCTTAAAGTAAAACGGAAAAGTTATTTAACGATACTAAAGAATATTATTTTTGGAAATAGAATATGTTTGTATATATTAACAACAGGCTATAAGATCAAAGAAATCTTTAGGACTTGACATTTTAATCATATTATGATTATTATTATCCAAGTTGTATTTTTCATGTTATTAGAATCTTTTAATTGGAAAATGGTAATTGAAATAATAGTCAAAAAGTAGGTGGGTGCTGAGGAAATTATCTTAGTATTACACCCTGTGTTAGTTTTATTAACCTTACATGCATGTTGATATATAATGGATGTTTTTAAAATTTCGAATAATACAAGTGAGTGTTTCATTTAAAGGTAAGAAAATAACAGATGAAAGTTTTCACAATGATTGTAGGAGTGTTAGTTTGTGATATATGTTGGTGTGTATGAGAATAACACTGCAGTATTACGGACCACTTTGAAGTTTTTTGTTGTGTGACGTCTGTGAAATTGTAGAGTCGCTAACATAAATTTAGTTTGCGTATTATATAAACCAAGGTTAAACCAACCAGTAATATGGGAGTTTAATTGTTTATGACTATTCTTTAGTTTGATTACGGTACTAATATTGTATTTCAAGCGATAATCAAGTCGATTAATTTGTGAGTTCTTCTGATTATAATATTGCAATGTATTTATTATGTTGATTTAGAGTAGGGTAAGCGAGAAAAAATGGATCACATTTTAGAAAATTACATGTAACTTTATTATTTAGTATAATGTATAATTACTAAACATATATTTGTATACGGTAAATAATATATAATACAAATTCAGATGAAACATCTTAATTTAGTTGAAAATTAACCATTTTCATTTTCGCAAGTATTTTATTTTCGAATGCGATACATCCTTCTTGTAACTATGTTCCAAAGATAAGGTATTTTATACAATCACAAATTTTTTGGTATTCCATCTCTACAACCGCAATCGATTCCATAATGTTCAAGAAAACTTTCATCAACATAAATCTTCTTGCTCCTGTTACTTCTAAAAGAAGTATAGGGCGCCAAATAGCGTTCCTTTAGCATATCTGGAGATGATAACATTGTTAGTATTGTGTATAATTTCCGGTTATTTATTCCGTTCCTTGTTGTTCTTCTACTTCATAATCTGCTTTTGTTAGTTTCATAATCAATTTGTCCTATTCCTTTTTATCCAGGACATCTTTTTCGTTTCTTGCCAGCTTCACTTTTGATTCTTTAGATCTTTGTCTAGCTTCCTTTTCTATGTGTATGTGGCTACGTTGAAGTATAGTGCTTAGCTATGTTTTCGTAAAATTTAGCCGATCTATCTTCAGTTTAATCTTTATGCAGCTATTTCAACGTTTTCTTCATTTGTTAGTTCCCAAAGTTTTTCGTTTCGAATTTTGTCTGGTCGGAAATCATAAACCTAAAGTCCATTTATTCTCAATATGAAGAAGAGATGGACTATTGCACTTATAAAAGAGCATTCATGATAATTTATATTATATGAATATACCCAAATTATGTACTGTCATAAATTACTATTGGCCTTGCAATTTTACGAGACACTTTGGATCATTATGTGAATAAAATAAATTCTATTGAGCTAAATTGGACGAACAAATGAAGTAAGTCTCGAACTACTTATAGGTAAATAGATGCAATAGCAGTTGTAGATATTTTGTGAAATAACGCCATTGGGTCATCTCTCCACTAATTACCCTATGATTAATAAAGGATGCGAAAAAAGCAGGTGTTTGCTTAAAAAGAACTTTATTAATTTGGTTGTAATACATGAATTTTGTACATTGATTATACACATAAACAATAAGTAAAAATTATTTTGTAAAACGATGTCGGTACCCTTTTGTTTTGTAAACCGATAGGGGTAAAATTTGTCATGTCAATAGGGGAGGTGGATTGGTGGTGTTGGATATTGAATAGCTTGGTGATGGTAGACACCGGTCATCATACACTGGTGTTTACATATCGTAGAGGGCGTCGCATTCGGCAATGGACAGTTAATCCCGTGTACGTGTCACACTGTGTGGTGTCAAACGCTGTTTGTCTCACTTGCTCGTATACATTGCAACCGTATTTCACTCGAGCACTTGTGTGAACCTACATATGTACGAAAGTGTCTATGTATGCGTGTGTTGTTTTGCTACCCCTGTAGGCACGTGCGTGTCATACGGATCAACGCGTTAATATCAGATATACTCGTGTTTCGGGTCTTTTCATTTTCAAGTACTTGTCCAAGTGTTATATTTAGAAAGATAAACAATTGACATTTTTGACGAATTTGAAGCTTGCCACTTAAAATAAAATGACAATTGAACTGAGATATAAAAATATGTATTTGAGTATAGCCACTTAACATGTACGGTTGAACGCAAGACCATACCTGTAGCTAAGTCCTCGTCTTTAATGTAGGTGACATTCGACAGTTCTTCGTCGCCAATGCTATTGGTACTATCTTAGGTGAAAACTAAATATATCAAATGCAAACAAGTCTATAAGAACCTAAAACCTATGTAGTAAAGGTCTAACATTTCTTTGATGCATATTCCAACACCTACACATATCATTTATGTTGTAATTGATAGACTGACTGAAAACTGCGAACTGGTAAAAAATGTAATTATTAGCTACTTAATTAGCTAACAAATACCGGATATTGTACATACATGCTGAGTCGTTTTTAAATTAATATGAGAGTTGAACTATGAAAACGTAAATATATTCGCATAGCACAATGAACTACCCATTTTGTCATTTACGATGGCCATTCGCTAGCATACTCTATCCAAGATATGACTAGTTGATTTTCGTTATCAATAAAATAATTCAAGATAATAGCACATAATGACGTGAATCAATACATCCTAGGCAGCTCATATAAATATATATATATATA
>JADQWA010000185.1:0-12500 GCA_018344505.1 Nebria ingens riversi
GGTCAATACATGGCCGATGTTTAATAATAGTTTTAAATATCTTAGAAAACACAGGTAATATTGAAATTGGCCTGAAGTTAGAAGGGTCATTTAAGTTACCTTTTTTGTAAATAGGAATTACTTTTGCTGTTTTTAGAGATTTAGGGAATTCTCCAGATTCAAGACAAGCATTTAAGATGTAATAAATGTGGAATGTTGCTGCTAATTGAATAATTAAATTTTTTTTTAAAAGTATACATCGTAACTGAAACTGTGTTTAAGTGATGCGATTACAGTAAATAATTCAGTAAAAGTAATTTGCTCTAAAAAAAGAGAATTAACATTAGTTATTTCCAGGTTTTTAAGGTATACCGTTGCTGATTGGAGAGAAGTTAGTGCTTTATTTATTAATTCATTTGCAATTTTACCAAAGAATTTATTAAAATCGTCATATATTTAAAACATCGGCAATGTATTGTTTTAAATTTTCATATACGTAGACAGTATATTTTGTTAGATAGAGAGGTTATTATACAATATAAGAAATGATAATGACAAGTAGATGATAATAATAACTTTATTGTAACCATTGAGTATAAACAAAATATACCTACTACGTATAAGATTGTCCAGTGTAATAGTTATAAGGAAACCATAATTTCATTGCCTGAACATTCTAGAATGTTTAAAATTTTCTAATAACCTCTCTATCTAACAAAATATACTGTCTACGTATAAGAAAGTTTGGGCAACTCTTTGCCGATGTTTATGAATTAATTTAATGCTGTGTAATTTTAAGTAATACAGTAGAAAATTGAAAACGTCTAAGTTATTTCTCTTTTTTTTTTATTTTTGCCTTAAAATAATATAATTTACTTATTATTGTATTCAATCTATGATTTAGAATAACTGATAAGTTTTCTGTAACAATTAACTAACCAGAAGGGGTAGTTTGAAAATGTTGGATATGTTAATTGTATTAGAAATTTTATTAGAAATTAGTTTGAATTTTAAATTATGTACATACATATATCTACATACTACCAGACACAATATCTGGATCCGCAATTGTATCTTGTGGTTGTGATAACAGGCGTTAAATATACCGCATACCGGTCGAAATACGTCATGTGGCTACCAGCAACGCTGATATGACCTGTGTTTTAAACAATAATTGGAATTACGTTCATATTTCATGCTTGTTTCTGGTTTAGTTTAGGACATGCTGCAATCGGAAGTCACTGTCTAGTATATTGGGAAAATGAGTCGAAATTGCTTCTATAAACTATCTAACTGGTTGCCCATATAAAAGTCAAGATAACGTCACTCACTATTCCACATAACTTAATTGAGAGAATTGCAGGTAAAGCAAAGAGTGCAATAATGTGATCTATAAGTAAGACAAAAATAAAACGTTGATTTATATCTGTAGTTCCACTTTAAACGATATACTACTTAAAACGAAAATAATTAATTAAATACTTTGAGTAGTATGTACCACGCTAATAGTTTGTCTAGGTTTTTATTCAATTCTCTTTTGAAATGCAAGCAAAAATTGTCTTACTTATGTTGCTTCTTTTCAAGGGACTAATTCTGCATTTACACAGACTATGTGTTCTCTTTATAGAATATTATTTTAATATTTATGAAATTCATCACATGGTTATTATTTATATATAGAGGTTAAATCTAAGTATAAGGCTTGTAATTAAGCTAAGGTTTTATTTATATTACTTTTATAATTATAATTTATTACAATCTATGTATTGAAATATATATAAATTCAAATAAAACTTATTCATTACTAAGTAACTTTATCATATATTTGGGTAATTCAATGAAAAAGGTTTATATATATATATATATATATATATATATATATATATATATATATATATATATATATTTGATTAAAATAAAATTATATCAATTTTGGATGTTTATTAGTCTTGTTTAGAAGTTTGAACGTTAAAAATTTGCCGCTGTGCTGCATTTGAGTTTTATTTTAGATTCATATTAATGTTAGATCATATTTAATCCACATCAGTGACGGTGTTAGGTCATGTTGATACATTTCTAAAGTCGATTAAAATACTGTTATATTTATCTCATGTTAAATATTAGTTAAATATGTATTTTGTTTAAACTAAAGCTAAATAACAATAAGAAACTTGCATTTCGATTCTGCTTCGAAACATCACATACTAAAGATTCTCATCTTAGCGAGCAGAATTCCGCAATTTCTTATGTGTAAATGCATCTAATTGATTAAATATCATTTTACAGTACTACTTACTAATTTATAGATATAAGTTATTTTTTTAAATATTTTTTTATGACGTTTTAGAGTAACTTGAAGATTGTTCATTTACTTTTGAATGCTATTCTACAAAATAGTTTTGTTATAAGAATATTTATATAGTAGGTAGAGCGACTATAGCCATCCAAATTAGATATTTAGTGACCAATAGTCTAATAGTGGTGTTAGTTACATTTGAAGACGCTCATGGCGTCAACTTACTCTAGTAGAAGTACATACTAAATAGCAAGAGCATTGCATAGGATACACATTAGAAGCGGTTATAAGAATATAACAATAGTTTGAAGCAATCCTAAAGAAATTTTCAACAAAAGGGCATTGGATAAAGTGCCCAAACAATCTGAAAGTTATTATATAAATTTTATTATTAGTATTTTGATATAATGAAACAATTTAACAGGGCATTGTACTGAAAATATGTGGATACATCCACAGCCTCTTCTTACTTCCAGCACAGTGCCCAGTACTTCAAATCGTAAACAAAGGTTTCAGAAGCATCGGTTACCGATTCGAAGATAATATTTCTTTTAATAATTAATCATCCGACTCAAAAGTCATAGGATTGGACATTTTTAAAGTGATTCACAACTTATTTATGAAGAACTTAATATTAAGCCATGATGCACGATAATTGAAAAACATTGACAATAACTCATACTTGCGTACGCGTGTCTAGAATAATTAACCTGTGATTATGAAGTTAAATATTGAGTTACTTACATATATACGAGTATATTTTTCTATTTATATCTGCCCATTTCATTAGATTTATTATTTGGATATTTAAAATATTTCTGACAGTCATCTATCTCTCTTAATGTTTTATTTAGGTGCATTTTAGTTTCTCATTTTAGTTAAATTAAATGCAGGAGCAAAGTCACCACGTGATCTTGCTCTTGCACGTGGACATCATCTTTTTTATGCGGTTATATTAGTATAACTCGCAGCAATTTTAATATTATACATTTTAAAACTGTCAGTTGTGATTTCGTTGAAAAAGATATACTAACTAGAAAGGATTGATATCGGCATTTAAAGAAACGCGAAGCGAAGTATGAAATCATTTCGTCAAACGCCGTATCCTTTCATTGTTATCTCTTTCGTTATGTGAATGTGTTAGATAAAATCATGTTTTTGGTCATCACAAACATCTAGCACCTGGGATAATGAAAATAGGAAACGCTTGATCTTCATACAAACAAACTTTCGATTTGGATGGTGGTCGGAAGTTGCTCAGTTGTTCTCATTGAATCGGAAGTTTGAAAGAGGCGTCTGCTTGCCTCCATCATTTCAGATTGATATTAGCGATGTCAAAGTCTGATTTTGAACGTATAGTAAGAACTGTTATTTCTATAACTAATTATTATTCTTTGCTTGTGAAATAAGTTAAATACAGATACCAGAGTTGTTATTTCAGCAAAGAATATACTTAATCAAATGAACGACTTAATCAATGAATTACCCAATTCATGATGACTGACTAGACTTAGGATTATATAACATGCTTTTAATTCTATTTACGGTATCATGTTCTGGACGAACTAAATAAATATAAAACTGACAAAGACTTTAGTATAAATGTGTTTGCTGATTTTGCAAAATATTGAAGTTTAAACTTTTAAAATATTACACATATAAAGGCAGATTGAAAGTATTTTATTTATTGATTTGTTATATAATAAAAACACCTTCACTTTTTGTTTTCTACAAATAGAATAATTAACAATTGAAAATATAAATATTGATAAAGGTACATATAACTATAAATAGAGACACAAAAAAAAATGACTAGCGTACACACATATAGATAATATTATTTTTACAAAAGTCTCGTGTTTAACTTAAAATTAAATCCGATTGATTTCCCAAATTGGCTCATTTAAGTATCTTGAAATCAATTAGTTGTTTACGTGATGTTTTTATTGGAAATAGACTGTTATTAAACTTTTAATACGTAGCTAGTTGATGTTAGATCTCATTTAAAATTTTAATTAGTTTGGATTGGATATATTTTCTAATGTACAAACGAGATTCATTTAAATGACACATTTTCACTCTGTATGTGTTTCTGTATCAATTAAGCGGTTTTGTTATATTTAAAATATGATTTTCATGCAAATGTATTTGTTTTTCTTTTATAGTAGTTGCTTAAGTTGTAAAAAGAAAACGTTGTCTTATTTAATACTATTTAAACCTACGTTTAACAATACCAGTTATAACAATTGTCTATTTCTGTGTAATTTCTCCACGGAGGTGGTATCGTTCTACTTTTACATAGATCTGCGAAACCTTGTATTCTCTTTAGTACTTCAACAGTGTGACAAAAATCGATCTTTCCTTTCTACTTCGTCCCCATTATTGAGATGTTTTCTTTCCTGAGATTTATTATTATTTTTCTTTGACTTCTTAATTCATCGGTCGATCTTACGATGTAGCATTATCATAATGAACATATGAGTTTAAATAAATTATACGTGATACATAATTATAATTTAAAGATGTACATTATTCGTTCGTTGATTACGAATGAAAGTGAAGGAACTAATAGAAACAGTGATTGGAATATTAAATAACGTCTAATTAAGTAAAATCTGTCACTTTGTCCAATACGTCACCAAAAGCTGGTTTGTTTTGTAATACAAATATTAGTTGTATTTATGTACGTAGAATAAAAGAGCTGACAATTTATTATCCACTTGATTTATTTTTTCACAAACTCAATTTAGAGTTTCAAAATTTTAAATTTGAGGGCGCGCAAAGGCTTTAGTGACAGATTTCTGGACGATATTTATATTTGTAATATGGTTGCAATTAAGACAGCAGATTGTTAAGTCTGCTTTTGCATTTTGCATACAGAATCAAGGAGAGACGTCGGGTTTTTCTGTAGTATTTATGGCTGAATAAACTCAGGATTAGCAGATAAATGAAGAAATAAAATGTAAGATGAAATGATGGGTTGACGAAGGTTCTCTCCTACATGATGACGCACTTTCCCTTTTCAGCCCACGGATTATTCTTTTTATCCGGGGCATGAATTAATGGATCGTTCTTCTCATTTTCTTCAACGTATTCTCTCATCCTAGTAATAAAAAAAAACAAATATTTCAGAATTTTTAAAACAATAATCAAATGCAATAATGAAATTCACTTTAGCCCAGTGAATAAGGATTTTGACCTGATAAAAAATTCGACCAAGCTGAAGGTTTGCATGAAATTCGGGGGTTTTTTTTTAAATTTAAAACAAAATAAAAAAAAATTTACATGAGTCCGGCTTGTGCAAATCCCAAAAAATAGGCCCATTTATCCGAAAAACAGAGTATTCTCAAATATTTCTGTAAATACTGAAAATACAAAAAAAAAATCTACGCAAAATGAAAGAAAATATTTTGAAGAAAAAATGTTCCCACAACATTTTTCTTAAATGCAAAGGTTTTTGGGAAAAATGCATATAAAAAGACGTACGTGTTAGTTTCACGGCGCGTTCGCTTATATTATAAAAAAACCCACGCTAGTTCTCTCGCAGAAACATTCATAACTGCCGAACAAATTATAATATGAAAAAAAAAGAAGTATTTTCAAGAGAAAGAGGTCAGCTTTCAATTGCATGTTTTAGTTTTTATGAGCAATAACGTTATGATGATAAAATAACCGCTTAAACAATTTCTTTTTGTAAAAACAAACACCATCACATAAATATATCGAAAAAAAAATTATAAAAATAAAAAATTCTGGTAGCATTAAAATCTTTATTTCTAGCAGTAACATGTGTTTACTTTCAAAAATGTTTAGATATTAAGGGAATAAAATGAGATAACTTTTTACTTATTGATTTCACATTTGAAATGTTGAACTTTAAAGTACTACAAATCGATTAAAAATAGTCGCATCAATTAAATTAAAAAACATGCATTAGCTAAGCCAATGCTCAGAGCTCGCCTGTGGTGAGCTGTTTAGCATTGGCTGCGCCAATACCTAAAGTTTGGCATGGCGAGTTTCTGAATAAATAAACAATATTTGTGCTATAATTTAAATTATGAAAATAACAATCAAATCCACGATGACAATATAATAATCAGTCAAAGATATCTATTTTATATTTTGAATCTTATAAACAGTACATTTTCGGCGAAACTTTCGTATTGGCTGTCAATCAAAGATATCTTTATTAATACCTTGGTTATTATAAAACGTATACTCGGCGAGCTGTTGCCTAATCTTTGGCATGTCAAATGTCTGTATAAATAACTATTATTGCACTAAAATTAAAATAATTGAAGTAAGAATCAAATCAACAACGATATAGTGATCAATCTAAAATAACAACTGTCATATGTATTAGTCAACGAACCGCGCAAGCCGGAAAAAAACAAAAACAGTTCAATTGTTTTTTAATTGATTTTAATTTATTTTAAAAATTATTATTTTCATTATTTTTGTACGGCTTTCAGTTACAACTTGAATTAACTTCAAATACATCAAAAAAATTGTAATTTTACGAACATTTGTATGGTATAATTAATATTTTTATAAGTGCTATAATTTAAAAAATTATTATGTTCATTATTTTTTTACGGTTTTCAGTTATAATTTGAAAAATGTTTAAATACATCAAATAATTTGGAATTTTACGTAGATTTTTTTTTGTATAATTTATTTTTATATAAGCTATTTTAAGGTGTAAATTTTGTTTTGTGGGCCTAATATCTCCTGAAGAACGGCTTTGATTGAATTTAATTTACGACCGGATGCAATTGGGCACCTACACAATATGTGTGCTAAATTTGGTTGAAATCGGTTTGGTAGCTTCCGAGGAGTAGAGGTGCAAAATTTAATCTTACGACTACTGAACGAGCGAGCGCCCAACGTGTGACCAAGTATATGACATATTTACATTTTTGGAATCAGGGCGATAAATAACGAACTTTTTATTAAGGAAATTTTTAAATCCGAGCATGTTACAGACAAATTATGCAGGCAAACACTTAAGCTCTTCGGTACTACGTACGGCGTGCTAAAAAGAATTAAAGCTAATGGTACCCTTCGAACATAAGTCTTGTCCCTTTATAGCCACCTAAAGTCTCGCAACCAGCATTGCATGATTTTAATGCAAGTTATGCAGCACGTACAAAATTAGTTAAATTACGTAGGTGAATCCATATCATTCGCTTATTATGGTAGGGGTGGCCCACTCTACCATAATAAGCGAATGATATGGATTCAACTACTCAAATTATCTGATTTTGTACGTGCTGAATAACTTGCATTAAAATCATGCAATGCTGGTTGCGAGACTTTAGGTGGCTATAAAGGGGCAAGACTTATGTTCGAAGGGTACATACTTTCTAATAACACATTGAAATCTTCTTAACATTTCATATTTTTTCTTTTAAAACGGTGTGTGAGATACAAATTGGGTGGTTAATTTCAGAAATCATTCGTAAACCTTAAATCTAAAGTTTCTGAAAAAAAAAAAAGAAATGAAGCCTGATACTTATTCTATGCATGGAATATAATGAAAATGTTCCTATATTCAAGGGCACAAAACAAACAGATATTCAATAACGAGTAAAATCGGAACGGCGCTGAACTATACGGCAGATGCTCACGAATAGCGCCGGACTTCTTGACCTACAAGCGCGGCACAATGTCTTTTCATTCGTGATTTTCGCGACTGTCGTTCTAGATCCTAAATATTTCATATATACCGTTTTTTTTGCAAAACATTATCATCTTTAATATATTAACGAAATATTTACAAAAAAAAAAATATTTGTACCTTTGACCAATTATTTTGGGCATTGCACAAGTCTGACCCATGTAAACTTTTTTTTATTTTCTTTTAAAAACTAAACCCTAGCTCTATGTAAAATTTCAGCTTCAACGGAATTTTCTCGAACTTTTATACTTATTTGTCTCTGGGCACTGGGCTATTCATAAATTCGTGTTTTGTAGACCGGTTATGGAAAATAAGGAATTGCGTAGAATGCACATTATTTTGTGCGACTTGTAGATATTTAATTTAGTTTAATTGAATATAGAATGATTCATCAAAAGTATATACTTCTAAATATTTTTTAACATCACATATAATAATTTAATTTCTATTGTAATTAATAGATTAAGTGCACAAATTATCAAAAACTATCAAATTATTATAAGTTAGCAACCAAGTTACATGACAGGCATCGCGTGTTGCTTATGATTGAAATTGATATTGCCAACATTATTAAGAGGATGCAGCCGTGATTTATTTACAGTTCAGCATTTCTGTATTTACTCCAAAACTATAACATATAGAGATGATTCAAATATATTTTAAGAAGAGAAAGATAAAGACATATAGCCGTTATTGTTGCCATTGCTTGGTCTATATTATCCCAGGTATCTAAAAAGTGTGTTAAATTGCAGACACGTAAACATATTCATTCCTTAAAGTGGTATGAGTTTTGAATAAATATCTAAATTAATTGAAGAGATATATAACTTTTTCTTAGGCATTAAAATCAACAAATTTCAAATACATCTATTACCGGACACTGTTGGCGTATCTAGTTACTATCGTTACACCCACGTTTATATAGTCATGCCTCTAAGTTTTGAACACATTTACGTCCAAGAATTATTATAATTCAACAATGCCAAGTAAGATACATTCTTCTATCGGCGTTAGCTTTACTAATCTGATTATTGTTATTTAATTCGAGTGCTAAATTGTAGTTACATTTAATATAAGATATATATATATATATAATATATATATATATATATATATATATATATATATATATATATATATATATATTCAAATATTTTGACATTTAACATTTATTGTCAGTGTCACAAATAAGTTTAGTGAAAAAAACGTTACAAAGGTTAGTTAATAATTTAAAATATTATATGAAATTAATAAGGTTTAAAGTTCATTTGAAAACTAAAAAATGTCCAGCCATAATAATTTTTAATAATATGTAATGAATAATAATATTTTCTTTATACTACTATAAAATCCAACATTTAAAATCTGAATTACATATGTTTTCTTTGGATATCTGACAATAAACTAACTTTACAAATTAATTGGTCTTATGAATGAAAATATTTTCTTGAAATTTAAACATTTTATATTTTTATTTATATACTATCAAATCAAAATATACTGACTACGTAAAAGAAAGTTTAGGGCCAACACATGGCCGATGTTTTTTCATGATAACCGATGAAACAATTTACTCTAGTCATTGTGAAATCTAACCCCATCCATGTCACATGTGCCTTGCAATGGAATTTTTTTTAAAAACAATTAATATATAATTTTTATTTCAATTTGATTATATAATTTTGTAGCCAAATGTTACTTCCTTTCAATAAAAATTAAAAAGCATATGAAGTTTTGTACTGTATTAGTTATTAAGCGTTAAATCAAAATAGTAACAACTAGACCTCCCCCCTCATCTACCTATATTAATTTATGTGAGTAGTATCTATAAAAATATACCAACGAGAGACTATATTAATAATTAAATAATTGTCAAGCAATAAACAAGAAGAGAAGGAAAGTTAAGTGAAGAAATAAACGAACGAGTAGGAGCAACGGAATCAATTTTGAATGCTATCAACATATTGTTTCTAGGGAATAAGAAAATACCGAAGTACAAATATTCTCAAAGGTATAGCGTACCAGTAATTTCCTGCGGCAGCAAGTCATGGCGAACGACAAATAGATAAGACACAAAATAAGGAACATGGAAATGAGCGAAAAATAAACGGAATGAAACTTACAGAAAATATCTGCAGTGTTTCGCACTGCACTTTCTCAAACAGAGTAGGCATACCAGTTTAGACAGGAAGGATAATAAAATACAAATTTTTAAATATTCAAAGAAGTATAATTATTCATTAAATATTAGTAATTATTATGACCAAACTTTTGCTAGTTTTCAAATAAATTAAATAGGTACAGAATATTTTCTTCAATACTACAATATTTTAAATATATCACTAACCTTTTAAACATTTCTACCTCAATCTATTATTCACAATCGATGCCATATATAAAATCCCGAAATATTTTAGTTTATTTTGTTTTCTTGTTAATATATTGGCAGGCATAATTCATATGATTTATTAAATATATATTAGCATACCTAAGTAATTATGGCAACATAAATAAGAAATTTAAATATTAAATAGCAATTTATTTTGTAACTAGTACAATTTTTGAAAAAAACACAAGTTCATTTATGTGAACTTTTCCTTGGGCATTAAAGTGATATATGTATTCTACAACAAAAGCTAAAATTTGGTTCAAATAGCGGAATATTCAAGATATTCTTCTCTATATATTGATATAAAATATAATTTGGTAAACATTTTGCATGAGGTAAGTAAAGACAAAACTAGACATTCATTTTTGTACGTATACTTGTAAGTATACAATTAACATGAGAAGCTTGATACATAATGGATATCTTCTTTACGTAACAGTTTTCATTTCATTATTACTCTAAAGCAATTTCATCATACTTATTATATAGTATAACATCGAATTTGCGATTCGCGTAATCAAATAAAGTACTCCGATAATTTCTTAAAAGCTATTCTCCTATAAAATGCTCCACGATGGTTTTAATGGACTATGTAGTAAATTCAAGGCTAATCCAAGGCTTCTGATTTTTTGGCTTAATATGATATTTTAAGGTTTTCTCCATCCATGACAAAAAAGATTAGTACAAATCGATATACATAGATATGTCATTTAAGAATATGTATGGTATATATATATATATATATATATATATATATATATATATATATATATATATATATATATATATATGCGAGGGTGGTCTGAAAAGTTTCCGACCACAACATGAAGATAGCAGCACTCGTAAATAAAAGCTAGGTAATTTCGTTGTTCATCTGTTGACAGTTACTCACCAAAGTTTCAGCCATTTTGAACGGGCAGTTGTTATGTAACAGTCGTTTGAGTGACTTGATGTGAGTGTTTTTATAAAAATGGACAAAATCGAGTATCGAGCTGTCATCAAATATTTGTTTTTGAAAGGCAATACGCCTACGCAAATCTAAGATGAGTTGGATTCTGTGTATGGGGACTCTGCACCATCATTTACCACAGTGAAATTTTGGGCAGCTGAATTTAAACGTGGCCGTAAGAGCTTGGGAGAGGATAAAGGTTCGGGACGTCCAAAAACTGCAACTACCGACAAAAACATCGCCAAAGTTCACGAAATGGTGCTAGACGACCGCCGAATTAAAGTGAGAGAGATAGCAGAGGTTATGAACATGTCAAAAGAACGTGTTTGTCACATATTAAATCAACATTTAGACATGAGAAAGCTGTCCGCGCGTTGGGTGCCGCGTTTGCTCACGTTAGACCAAAAACGTGTCTCACACCTCAGCGGTTGCCATGGCGAAAATCCACGAATTACGGTTTGAACTGCTTGACCTTCCGCCTTACTCACCAGATCTAGCCCCAAGCGACTTCTTTTTGTTCCCTCATCTAAAAATTGCCCTCGGAGGACAGAGATTTTCGTCAAATGAAGAGGCAATCACCTTCGTGAACAATTATTTTGCAGAGAAAAACGCCGAGTACTATTTGGGCGGGTTACAGAGATGGGAGCATCGCTGGGAGAAGTGTGTAGAGTTACAAGGAGACTATGTTGAAAAGTAAAAAATAAAATTCTGAATAAATGTCTTGTATCTTTGTTAGGTCGGAAACTGGTAAAAGTGAGTCTTAGGAGGGCCACTGACGTTTGTCAAAAAAAAGCATAACCGCTGAAGGATAGTTCCAGATAGTTCATCAAAAGGTGTATTTCCGTTAAAATTTCGAGTTTTTTTTTCGTGATTACAATACTTACTTATTACTTCGTAAAAGAAAGTAAAAATCATGTACATATTGCGTGGTTAACGGTTCCCATTGTCTAAATAAGCTATTTACCAACTATAATCAGTTTTAGTACAAGATTAGCAGTTATAAATCCGTTCTATGTAATTGCATGTTTCAATGCTCCCTATTTATTTACACGAGAAAAATTGTGCTTAGTTTTACTCTTGCTAGCATTGAAAGTGTTGAATTTTATTTCATTATTTTTACTCCACATTACAAGAAGTTATAACAAAAATTAAAAACAAAAACAAGTAAAAAAAAATATTTGTTTGACAAAATCATAATTTTTGATTA
>JADQWA010000185.1:15000-20689 GCA_018344505.1 Nebria ingens riversi
ACATGCACTACCGGTTTGAATATTTGTTTCAAAAATAGGGTTTCTTCCGAGGCGTATACAAGTTTTAAGTTTGATGATTATTGCATTGGCCATTTTAGCTATAGAGCGTTCACACACACACACACCCATACACCCACACACCCATACACCCATACACCCACACACACACACACACACACACACACACACATGCACACATACATACAAACAAACATACATACACACACAGACGGAATTCTAAGAATAGTCAGACTCAACTTCATGATTACAATACTTCCTTCTATACTTGTATAAGAAAGTAAAAAGAATCATTCATTTTCGTAACGGAAACGGAAAGGAAGACTATTATACAATTGTTTTTACTTTCTTTTACGAAGTAATAAGTAAGTATTGTAATCACGAAAAAAAAAAACTCGACATTTTAACGGAAATACACCTTTTGACCTTCCCTGAATCGAGTCTGACTATTTTTGGAATGACGTCTGTCTGTGTGTGTGTCTGTGTGTGTGGCTGTGAGCGCTCTACACTGTTGAAGATAAAATTATGAAACTTTAAACTTAAGATTTGTATATGCCTGGGGCGAAAACCTCCTATTTTTGAAAAGCATATTGAAACCGGAAGTGCATGTTTACTTGAGACACTTTTTGCATATCTTCGAAACGGCTGCACTTACAGTAAAATAGTTATAATTAATATAATAATAAATCGTATCTACTATGCTTGTCAACTGTTTTAAATATTCATTTTTTTTGACATTTAACATTTATTGTCAGTATCACAAATAAGTTTAGTGAAAAACTGTTACAAAGGTTAGTAAATAATTTAAAATATTATATATAAATATTTTCTCTGGTTTAAAGTAAATTTGAAAGCTAAAAAATGCCCGACCATAATAATTTTTTAATATATAATGAATAATTATATTTTCTTTATACTACTATAAAATCCAACATTTAAAATCTAAAATACATGTTTCCTTTGGAAATCTGACGATAAACTAACTTTACAATGTTATTGGACAATGATGAAAATTTTATTGAACAATGATGAAAATATTTTCTTGAAATTTAAACATTTATATTTTAATTTATATACTATCAAATCTAAATATACTGACTACGTAAAAGAAAGTTTAGGGCCAACACATGGCCGATATTTTATATAGGGATATTAAATCTTTCAAAAACGAAACTAAATTTCAAGGGTATTACTAATTTCATTACTGCATATGGATTGTTTTCCTACAGGTTGTCTTCACATACATTAACATTTAGAAAAAGCTGTATAGCTATTGTATTTACAACGTTCTACTTTGGAATTAAATTTTAATCATTTTTACAGCATGAGGAACAGTTAATATTAATTATATTTCCGAAATTTGCATTTTACATATGTTAACACTGTTCATTGAAACAAATTGTTTATGGAGAAACGTGAAAGTTTATTCGTTATAATCCAGTTAGTAGATAAACAAACTCCTGTAGAAACATTCAACAAGTAATTAGCAAATCGCTTGGAAACTAAATTTATTTATAGTAGATGCCGATACAGATGAGAGCATGAACAAGTTATTAATTAATTAATGAAAAAAATGCCCGACCATAATAATTTTTAATAATATGTAATGAATAATTCTATTTGCTTTATACTACTATAAAATCCAACATTTAAAATCTAAAATACATATGTTTTCTTTGGAATCTGACAATAAACTAACTTTACACTTTTATTGGACTATGCATGAAAATATTTTCTTGAAATTTAAACTTTTTATATTTTATTTATATACTATCAAATCTAAATATACTGACTACGTAAAAGAAAGGTTAGGGCCAATACATGGCCGATGTTTTTAAAAATATTTTATTTTATTGTGTAAATTTGGGGTCGTCAACATTCCAATCATTGTATCCAAAAGAATACATTCCCATTCCATACATTAATTTGAATTTTTAACCGCATAAGAAAAACCAGGTCCGTTTACTTCTAAGAAAATGCGATTTGGCGCTACTGTGTGCATGCGCCAAAAAGAGCATTTTGCAGCTAATATATAAACTAACAATCTGAAGTCGGTAATTGTAGTTTCTATATTAGAATAGCGACAGACTTTTAAAAAAATAAACGGGGTTTAAGAGCGCAAATTTTAAAAAGTAAAAATATTCTTCATTATATTTTTAATATCGAAGAAGTCAGAGGTCATCATACGTGAAACAGAATTTAATAGAAATGAAGGGAAAAATTAAACAAAAATTTGTTTTTATTCAAGTAAGTTTAGGGGCATATTGCGAATTGACATATTTCTTAGCTTCCGAAAATCTATTTATTTCGGGAGCAAGCTGTTTTATAAAATTTATTCATTTCGGTAACATAATTTCTATGAAATTTAGATCAATATTTATTATTTCTATATTTATACCTTTCGTAGGCCAAATTATAAAATCGAATTTTGTTCTACCACCAACATACCAATGAATATCTCAAGAAAGCGTATATTAACATTGTATTTACTTATTATTAGTATAAACTGGGGTAAAATGTTGAGGACCGCTCTACTAAAATTGTTTATTACATTCGCGCTAATACTGGGTTCCTAACTATGAATCATTCGTGCGATTGTATTTACCCCAACTTTTATCTACTTAGATAGGCGCGTGCTATGTGAAATACGAATGATTTTTAACTAGCCGTAAAAAAGTAATAAACGTATTTATTTTTAAAATAAATTAAAAATGTATTGAATTGTTTTTGTGTTTTCCGGCTTGCGCGATGCTTTGAATAATACATATGACTATATTGATTACTATATCATTGTTGATTTAATTGTTACTTCGATTATTGTAATTATAGTGCAATAATAGTTATTTATACAGAAATTTGACATGCCAAAGTTTAGGCAACAGCTCGCCGACGCCGAGTATACCTTTTATAATAACCAAGGAATAAAGATATCTTTGATTGACAGCCAATACTAAACAGCTCGCCGAATATCTAATGTTTATATTATTCAAGATATAAAATAGATATCTTTGATTGATTACGCTATATTGTCATTGTTGATTTGATTGTTACTTTGATCATTTTAATTATAACACAAATATTCTTTATTTATTCAGAATCTCGCCATGCCAAATTTTAAGCATTGGCCGAAGGCGAGCTGTGAGCATTTAATTTATATTATTATGTTTCAATATACTCGTATAAATAAAACATCGGCCATGTGTTGGCCCTAAATTTCTTTAACGTAGTCAGTATATTTAGATTTGATAGTATATAAATTAAAATAAAAAATGTTAAATTTCAAGAAAATATTTTCATTCATTGTCCAATAAAATTGTAAAGATAGTTTATTGTCAGATAGGAGGTTTTCCTCATAGGCATATACAAATCTTAAGTTTAAAGTTTCATAATTTTATCTTCAACGGTGTAAGCTGTAGAGCGCATACAGACTCACAGACACACAAACACAGACACACAGACGTCATTCCAAAAATAGTCAGACTCGATTTGGGGAAGGTCAAAAGGTGTATTTCCGTTAAAATTTTGAGAATTTTTTTTTTCTTGATTACAATATTTACTTATACTTCGTAGACACACACACACACAGACGTCATTTTTAAAAATAGTCGGACTCGATTCAGGGAAGGTCAAAAGATGTATTTCCGTTAAAATTTCGAGATTTTTACTTTCTTATACGTAATAAGTAAGTATTGTAATCACGAAAAAAACATCGACCATGAGTTGGCCCTAAACTTTCTTTTACGTAGTCAGTATATTTAGATTTGATAGTATTTAAATAAAATGTTTAAATTTCAAGAAAATATTTTCATTCATTGTCCAATAAAATTGTAAAGTTAGTTTATTGTCAGATTTCCAAAGAATACATATGTATTTTAGATTTTAAATGTTGGATTTTATAGTAGTATAAAGAAAATATCATTATTCATTACATATAATTATGGCCGGGCATTTTATTGTTTTCAAATTAACTTTAGCCAGAGAAAATATTTATATATAATATTTTAAATTATTTACTAACATTTATAACGCTTTTTCACTAAACGTATTTGTGACAAATGTTAAATGTCAAAATATTTGAATATTTAAAACAGTTGACATGCATAGTAGATACGATTTATTATATATAAATTTCCATGCCTATGTTACTATGGCAATATAATGGAGAAATGTTTCAAACAAAAGTTGTTCAAAGCATTAATATGTTTTTACTGTAAGTGCAGCCGTTTCGGAGATATGCAAAAAGTGACTCAAGTAAACATGCACTTCCGGTTTGAATATGCTTTTCAAAAATAGGAGGTTTTCCTCTCAGGCATATACAAATCTTAAGTTTAAAGTGTCATAATTTTATCTTCAACGGTGTAGGCTTTAGAGTGCATACAGACTCACAGACACACACACACAGACGTCATTCCAAAAATAGTTAGACTCGATTCAGGGAAGGTCAAAAGGTGTATTTCCGTTAAAATGTTGAGAACTTTTTTTTTCTTGATTACAATACTTACTTTTACTTCGTAAAAGAAAGTAAAAATTCTCTAACAACTTTTGTTTGTAACATTTACAACCATGCACTAATCCATTAAAAACAAATATGAACCAAAACCACGCACTAACCCGCTTTGCGCAATGACAAATCGCTAGAAAGTATAAAATTAACCAAAACAACCGCGATCAATTTGTGGTTGTTTTGGTCACGCAATAATAACCAAGATTTCATGAAACACATTCCGAAATTAAACCAAATTCATGAAATGTGAAGTCGGTTCAATTTCGGAACAAGAAACCGCGGTTGCGGTTTTTTTTGGTCCAAATTTGGAATATATACTATTCGTAAAAGAAAGTAACAATTATACTGTTTTTGTTTTTTTCCGGCTTGCGCGATTCTTTAACTAATGCATATGACAGTTGATATTTTAGATTGATTACTATATCGTTGTTGATTTGATTGTTACTTCCTTTATTTTAATTATAGTGCAATAATAGTTATTTCTACAGAAATTCGGCATACCAAAGTTTAGGCAATATCTCGTCGAGTATACTTTTTATAATTACCAATGTATGAATAAAGATATCTTTGATTGATTACTATGCCATTGTTGGTTTAATTGTAGCTTTGACCGTTATAAATATATTGTTTATTTATTCAGAATCTCGCCATTCCAATCTTTATGCATTGGCACGGCCAATGCTAAACAGCCCGCCAAAGGCGAGCTCTGTTTTGTATTGTTATTATTGTATATAGCGCACCAATTTTAAAAATTATTGCCTTAAATATTTATTAATTTTGAATATTTTGATATCTTTTCTATTTGTCAATGTTGCCAATAGAGACAAAATAAAGAAAACATTTCGTTTGTCTTATATGGTTCACATCTGTCGGTGTCCATTATTTCTTACAGCATGTCTTTTCTTTGTCGATTTTGTTGTAAAAAGCATACACAGCATACAGATAAAGAAGCATAAATAAAGAGTAACTTTGACATTTAATACGTGCAGAACGCTAAGTTGTTTAATTAAAAATTCTCATCATTTGAAATCTTCTAGAGGAATCATGAGGTTTGTTCCAACACACAGTTTGCGCCAGTTTACGTATCGTTCATGTACTGTTTCCTACGCATGCGCTAATAATATACTAGTTTTGGATTGGTATGGAACTGCTTTATGTTGGAACGAT
>JADQWA010000185.1:20789-33481 GCA_018344505.1 Nebria ingens riversi
TATATATATAATTAAATAATCGTTAGAAACGACTTCATTCTATTTGCTTTTTTCACACTTTTTGGTAGTGTGGCAGAGCTGTCACTATTCTCACTTATAATTAAAGTTGGTCTACGCACATTATAGCACGTATCGTACCACACTAATATGACCGTGGCGGGCGTGACAATGGTGTAACTGTTGGTGGTATGCCTATTCCTGCTTTAGCTTATGCAGATGCTCTCATGGTTTTTGGTGAATCAGAAGAGCAACTGAGTAGCATGATACAGAATATAAGTGCATTAGGAAAGGATACGAATCTTGAACCGAATGTAGGTAAATCAAAAGTTATAGTGTTTGAAAAGAATGAATGTAGGACAGTGTAATATTGTGGTAGATGGACGTCGACTAGAGCAAGTGAAACAGTTTGTTTATTCTCTAGCAATGGAAAGTATTATTGCGAGATTGAGAGAAGAGTGTTTGTTGGTTGTAAGATTTTAGGGACTTTAGAAATATTTGCAAGAAATTTTAACATTTCTAAGGATGCAAGGTTATGCGTGCATAATGGTGCACTTGTGCCATCGTTGATGCTTTGAAGTGAATGTTAAGTTTGGCAAACCAAGAATAAACATCGGTCGTGTGTTGGCCTTAAACTTTTTTTTACGTAGTCAGTATATTTTGATTTGATAGTGTATAAATTAAAATACCAAATGGGTTAAAGTGAGTCTTAGGAGGTCTCACTGACAGTTGCCAACGAAATACAGGGAAAGCATACCCTACGAAGGAATTTGCCCCTTAGGCCAGGGCAAAGTTTAGGTTGTTGGGAGGGGTGGGGCAGATCTAGAAAACACTTTCGATGAAATATCTGGAACTATCCTTCAGCGGTCATGTGCTTTTTTTTTGCTAAATGTCAACGAGACCTCATAAGACTCACTTTTACCCAAAAAAAAACATATGTATTTTAGATTTAAAATGTTTGATTCTATAGTAGTATAAAAAATATATATTTATATAAACATATATACGTATACTATCAAATCTAAATATACTGACTACGTAAAAAAATGGTAGGGCCAACACATGGCCGATGTTTTATTTATATACTATCAAATCTAAATATACTGACTACGTAAAAGAAAGTTTAGGGCCAACACATAGCCGATGTTTTTTATTGATTTTAATTTATTATTTTCATTATTTTTTAACGGCTTTCAGTTATATTCTGATTAATCTATAAATACATAAAATAATTGTAATTTTACTTAGATTTTTTTGGTATAATTAATATTTTTATAAGTGCTTTATTTAAAAAAAAAATTATATGTTCATTATTTGTTTACGGCTTTCAGTTATAATCTGAAAAATGTTTAAATAAATCAAATAATTTGGAATTTTACGTAGATTTTTTTTGGTATAATTAAAAAAATTATAAATGCTTTTTAAAGCCTAATTTTTTTTTGCAGGCCCATTAGCTCCTGTAGTGCGGCTCTGATTGGATTTAAAATACGACCGGATAGAATTGGGCACCTGCACAATGTGTGCCAAATTTAGTTAAAATCGGGTTAGGTACCTTCAGAGGAGAAGAGGTGGCAAGATATTGACGACTAGCGAAAGAGGCGACCAACATGTCACCAAGTATATGACATATTTACATTTTCGGAATCAGGGCGATAAATGACAAACTTTTTGTTAATGACATTTTTCAATCCGAGAATGTTACAAACAAATTATGCAGAAAAACACTTATGCTCTTTGGTACTACATACGGCGAGCTAATAATGTTTGAATGTACGTATTCTTCAGTTCATAGTAAAACATATGAATTGTGCCTTTTGTTTTAAGAATTTAAGAATATAAATGATAGAATTTTGATAAGTTGTAGATAAAAAGCTGTCGAAAGTATACATACATAACTTCATGCCTATTCCTATCAAATTGGGTAGCAAAAAACCCGTTACATCCATTCTGACCTTGACCATCGATCGCCATTCAACTCTATCCTTACAAACTTCATTTGCTTCATTCATACATGCTCAATTATTACAGCCAATTTCGCATTGAGAAGTAAAATAATTATCTAGGACTCGCAATTTTAGACGGCCGACCATAAATATATCATAAATTTTAGTCGTAAGTAAAATATTTGCCCAGAGCACATTAAGGCCCGGTATTTCCATCTTCAGATAAATTCCAGATAGTTTATCTAACTGTTAAGCATAGGATATTAC
The DNA here is from genome assembly GCA_018344505.1 of Nebria ingens riversi. Lineage (NCBI taxonomy): Eukaryota > Metazoa > Arthropoda > Insecta > Coleoptera > Carabidae > Nebria > Nebria ingens. Next base: position 22,997 of record JADQWA010000185.1, read on the forward strand.
ATGTAAACAATTGAACTAACGACTAGATAGGTTATCTGCGGCTTTATTCGGAGATGGAAGAACCGGCCCTAAATTGCAAAACGATATGTTTAGTCCTACAATGGGATAGCTAAATCATTACCACAACAATGCCAATAACTACGTAAGATGGAGAAAAATCATCTAAAAGTGTACACATGTGCCAAAACATTCAAGTTCAAAATAGTTTCAAATGTATGTCCCTAACTAATGGCAATTTATCCCTGGACCTAAAGGTGCATAACGAATAGTGTTATGCAAATGTTCGACTGTTTTTAGTTGACAACACAGGCATAGAGTAATATTTGTATTCTATTGTACTTCTTATCTAAACAGGTATTGGCGTAGCTGCATGTTAATGATAATATTATCCTAGTGTAGGTCTGTGGTTTATGAACGTGGTATACAGCTGGAGGAAAGCATATTCTTGTAATTTTTAATAGCAAGCTGAAATACTGGCGTTACATGATACACACATTCGTCAGATTGCCAGAAAATTGTTCAGATTGCAGCATTTGTTGATGAAAAAAATCTAAATCCATATATTCTAGATACAAAATTATGCGACCAAATCATGCTCGGAAAAGCAGTTCTGAGAGGGGCTCAATAAGTTGAAACATTAAAGTCCTTCGAGGAATTTAAGTTTGTTAAAGAAAGACAATGATTTACAAAGAATAAACAGGCAGTTTTCAAATGTTGAAGAATAAATATTGACTATGTATCAGTGGCATCAGTTGCCTTAGTTATAGGTAGATATATATTACATGACTCGCACTGTGAGTAAATAGTTTTGTTTACTACAATTGTGGAGTCAGAGAGTAGAAAAACGACTTTAGCTGTTTTTGTGATCTTTGAACTAGCCCCATTCTAAAGTCAAATGACTATGCTATGGTTGTTTGGCGTATTCAATAAAAAGTTAATTAAGCTGTATTTGTAATAAATGGTAAAAGAAAATATACATTTTTGGAAGTTAATTGCTAAAATGCGAATGGTATTTTTATCTCGCCGTACGTAGTACCGAAAAGCTTAAGTACTTGCCTGCATCATTTGTCTGTAACATTCTCGGATTGAAACATTTCCTTAACAAAAAGTTTGTCATTTATCGCCCTGATTCCGAAAATGTAAATATGTCATATACTTGGTAACATGTTGGTCGCTCGTTCGCTAGTCGTCAATATTTAGTCACCTCTACTCCTCTGAAGGTACCGAACCCGATTTCAACCAAATTTGGCACACACAATGTGTAGGTACTAGTGCTGTCGACAGAGCTCGAGTATTTTTAGGCTCGAGCTTAAAGCTCGAGCTTTTCAGTTTTGAAATACTCGAGTAGCTCAAGGGCTTAGGCTCGAGTTCGAGCTACTAGGGCTCGAGCTCAAGCTACTCGAGCTCGAGTATAAGTTTCTCTGGCTCGAGCTCGAACTCAAGCAAAGCTACTCCGGCTCAACCTCGCATTCAAGCTACTCGGGTTCGAGCATCTTCGAATGAACTGTGTATATAATAATGTAAGATTCTTAACTCTAAGAAATTTACGTCGGTAGGTATTAGGTGTTATATATCGGTGAAGAACAAAAATATCGAAAAATGTGTTTCGTGGAAGGAGAAAAGGATTATTATGAGAAAATATATTCATTTTCATTTGTATATTCGTCCTTTGAACACATATTTCTTTTGAGAACGATGTTATTCAATTGTTGTGTAAGTATCAGTGCTTCTTGTATTTGTAATTTATATACCTACCTGTTAAATTTTTTAAAATTTGCAGTAAATTTTGTTTATACCTACAATTTATTAATTATGCTTTATTTGTTTATGTTTGTAAAATATACTATATTTTTAAGTTTTAAGCTCAAACCCGAGTATCTAGAGCTCGAGCTTTGACAGCGCTAGTAGGTACTAACTTTTTCGCGCTCGCATTTTAAATCCAATCAATTACACCTTAAAAAGCACTAAGAAAAATATTAATTATACCAAAAACATCTACGTAAAATTCCAAATTGTTTAATGTATTTAAACATTTTTCAGATTATAACTGAAAGCCGTAAAAAATAATGAAGATGATAATTTTTTAAAATCAAGCACTTACAAAAATATTAATTATACCAAAAAAAATCTACGTAAAATAACAATGTTTATGATGTATTTAAAGTTTATTCAGGTTATAACTGAAAGCTGTAAAAAAGTAATGAAAATAATAATTTTTAAAATAAATTAATATCAATAAAAAACAATAGAACTGTTTTAGACAAATATTATTATTCATTACATATTTTTTTTTCCGGCTTGCGCGATACGTTGACTACTACATATGACAGTTGATATTTTAGATTGATTACTATATTGTTGTTGATTTAAATGTTACTTCGATTATTTTAATTATAGTACAATAATAGTTATTTATACAGAAATTCGACATGCCAAAGTTTAGACAACAACCCGCCGAGTATACATTTTTTAATAACCAAAGTATGAATAAAGATATCTTTGATTGATTACATTGCCATAGTTGGTTTAATTGTTGCTTTGATCATTATAATCCTGTTTCATTTATATTGTTTATTTAGTCAGAAATTCGCTATGCCAAAGTTCAACACAGCATTGGCTGTGTTGAACTTTGGCATAGCGAATATCACTAAACAGCAATAGCTCGCCGAAGTGTACTGTTTAATAAATATTACATTTATACTGAATCAAAATGACTCGAAGAGTTCGAAAAAGTTCATATTTACTCGCAATTCAAGCTACCGCAGACTTCTGGTGATTGAAAACTAACGCATGAAGATGTGTAAACAAAAAAAAACCCCTGCTTTTATTTGTCGATTATTTTTATATTAGTGTTTCAAAAGTGTATTACATTTCATATTCTATATTTTCTGTGCTCATATTGAATAGCAATAATAGAACCTTGTCCAAATAAGCCAACGAAAAAACAACAACGTACTTTCTGTTGTGTGCCTTGGCGCAACTCGTCTATTATGTACTGTGGTTTATAATCTTGTTAAATTAATATCTAAGCATATAACAAACAAACGCATAAATTGACAACTACAATCTATGATAAGCGAAGATCAGATCTGTCAATCCTTTCCTTGCTAGTACCAAAAATCCATGAGTGCTGGAATACGAATATCAACCCTGAAATTTTGTGAGAATTTAAAGCAGTTTCAGATAGTATTTCTAAACATTACCTATATATTCGCTATAAATTAACAAAGATCCATTTCCTGTTGTCGGAAATAAGATAAAAATATAATTTCCGTTGCAATTGATTGATTCCATAAACTATAAAACTAAAGCAACCAAATCACGGGTATAATATAAATACAGGAAAAACCACAACTGGCAAGCATCGCAAGTTCTACATGTCTAGGGGTTATATTATTAATAAGAGTAAATAACTATAACATAAGACGAATACGATATTAACAGAGTGAATTAATTCCACAACATGTCAAGCGCATATTTGTCAAAAATATGGTTGTGAAACAGTTGTTGCCACTTTTGAAGGGCTTCGTTAGTAATAACATAAACTATGCATACAGTGAAAGTTTGAGCAATCATCAGATTTATACAAATCTGTAAGTTACAAAAAAACACAGAATATACGAAGTAGCTGTAATACCGTGCAGGTCTAACAGATTCCTTTACATATGCTAATAATAAATTATTTGAAGTGATAGTTGATATACCTACCGAAACATATCAACAGCTGTATGAATAAAAGTAGTAGATACACGACATTTTGAACTGTTGCCAAATTAATATACAGTTTGACAATTTGATTAAAGTCATGTTCTAGTCAAAAATATTTTACGAATTTAGCTAGAAACAAGCATTGGCTTATCGAATTTCTCTATAAATAGACAATATATGTACCTACTATAATTAAAATGATCAAAGTAACAATCAAACCTACAATGACAAAAAAAAAGTAAAACAAAACATCTGCAGTGTATCGCACTAGACTTTCTTATAGGTATTAGGCATATATTGTTTAGATATATGCCTAAACATGTAAAAAAGTCCAGTGGAATACACTGCAGATGTATTAGATAGGAAAGATATTAACACATAAAATGTTTTAATTTCAAGATAATATTTTTAGTGTTGCCGCGAAACTGGTCTCGGTCTCGACGAGACTCTCGATTATATGACCTTGAACATATCACGTGGTTAGTGGCCAATGAAAAGTAATTACAGTAGATAATAGTAGAGATACATGAACGAGTACGAACATAAAACGCCCAATGGCTTGCCACTAAATTTTCAAGGTAATATAATCGAGAGTCTCATCGGGACCGAGACTAGTTTCGCGCCAGCACTAAATATTTTGATTCATTACGTTACATTTCAAATTATTATGATCGGACGTTTTTTAGTTTGGCCATAAGTATTTCTAATATAACGTAATGAATCAAAATATATTCATAAATTAAATTTTTTTATATATAACAAAATATACCAACTACGTATAAGAAAGTAAAGTGCAAGACAATGCAGACGTTTTAGTCTTCAAATGAATTCAAAACCTAACAAAATATGTATATATAATATTTTTAGTATTTTACTAACTTAAGTATAACTTCCCATAACCATGGCAACATATATAAGGCATTTAAAAATTAAATATTAATTTTTTTGTAATCGGTAAACTTTTGAAGAATTTTGTTAAACAAAAGTTGTGCATAATATTAATATCTTTCATTTTGAATGTTAGGTAGTTATTGAATTAAGAATACGAACGGATTCAATCGGGCACCTATAATATATGTGTGCATAATTTAGTTGAAATCGATTCAGTACCTTCAGAGGAGAAGAGGAGAAAACATTTGATCTTGCTGATTAAGAAAATCTATACATTTTAAATTTCCGGCTATACCAAATTTGGCAGCTGACTGTGAAGGCAATCAACTGATTTTAAACAAACTTGGAACACATATAATACATGTTTGGCGTAATGTGTGAATATGAAAAAGCAAATTATATAGGTGCCACAAAAATACTGTTTTTAAATAAAAATTTCATAATTTGATTATTATTATTAGGTATTATTCATTGCGTGCATGTTTACTCAAGACTTTTTTAGCAATTTCTGCAATATCTCCAAAACGGCTATACTTGCAGTAAAAATAGTTAGAATAACATTGAAAGATATTAGAATTCTGCACAACTTTTGCTTGAAACATTTCTTCAAAAAGTACCAGTTACAAGATCTTATCTTATTGATATTGCCATAGTTACGTAGGTATGGAAATATATATATATAATAAATCGCATCTACTATGCATGTCAATTGTTTTAATTATTCAAATATTTTGACATTTAATTTAACATTTATTGTCAGTATCATAAATAAGTTTAGTGAAAAAACGTTACAAAGGTTAGTAAATAATTTAAAATATTATATGAAAATATTTGGGTAAAGTTTAAGGTTCATTTGAAAACTAAAAAATGTCCAGCCATAATAATTTTTAATAATGTGTAATGAATAATTATATTTTCTGTATATTACTATAGAATCGAACATTTTAAATCTAAAATACATATGTTTTTTTAGAAATCTGACAATAATCTAACTTTACAATTTTACTGGACATAATGAATGAAAATATTTTCTTTTAAATTTAATCATTTTATATTTTAATTTATATACTATCAAATCAAAATATACTGACTACGTAAAAGAAAGTTTAGGGCCAATACATGGCCGATGTTTATTTATATACTATCAAATCTAAATATACTGACTACGTAAAAGAAAGTTTAGGGCCAACACATAGCCGATGTTTTTTTTTAAATATTGCATATTTCGTTTTTGTTGCTATTTATGTGAGCAATAAATACTGATTACTAGTACTAATACATTTCTACTTTTCTTGGGGTGCATTTAATTCTTTTACCTTACAAATATTTTTTTTCTGCCGATTAAACAAAAACATGAACTAAAGGTGATATTATGTGTTATGCAGTTTAAACGGACAACTAGTGACTACAACATGTGTCGTTCGTATTTCAAAGTTAAAGTGGCTATTGCAAGGTATTGTGTGTTGTTGTCTAAATATGTAACAACAAACTTCAATTCTTAATGCTTCTATAAAAATGCATTTCATATTTAGATACTACATTCATGAAAAGTAAATAAGAGAGAAATATGGATGAAGCACTACTACGCACATACATTGCTTATGCGCCTTTATATTTCCAGAGTTACAAGGCTCCAAACCCTAAACCACTACTTATTATCGATTTTAAAATAGGTATAGTTAAGAACAGTTTTAAATTATCATATAACAAGTAGGTACATGAAGTTCTTTCTGAGCGATGCCATAGAAATAAATAATGATTGGCAAGGGCGCCGCGCCGGTAAAATATATTGCAAGGTGGGTGTATTCGGGGACCAAGGACATTTCTCCCCAATAATGTATTAAAACGCATATTTTGAAATCCCTAAGTGGTGCAAGTGCCTCACACTACCAGTGCCCATTATTACTAGTAAAAAATATCTAAACATTTTTTCAAATTCCTGCGAGGAAAAAGCACATGGATCTAATTCCATTTGTGCAATACGTATTTATCTAAAGTGATTACTTGCTGTTCCTTTTGTTGCTTATGGTAAGAATCTAAACGATGGAATTTAAGGTCAATTATAACATTATTCAAGTATTATAATTAAATTAAAATTTGAAGTTTATTTTATGATTACTACTATTTACGTAGTAAGTGACGTCACAGTTTGGATTGTATATATGCCAGTCCACCCCTGATATTTATAAGTACACACACACACACACATATATATATATATATATATATATATATATATATATATATATATATATATATATATATATATATATATATATATATATATATATATATATATATATATATATATATATATATATATATATATATATATATATATATATATATATATATATATATATATATATATATATATATATATATATATATATATATATATATATATATATATATATATATATATATATATATATATATATATATATATATATATATATATATATATATATATATATATATATATATATATATATATATATATATATATATATATATATATATATATATATATATTATATATATATATATATAATATATATATATATATATATATATATATATATATATATATATATATATATATATATAATATATATATATATATATATATATATATATTACGTGACTATACATTTGAAACGAAATGTGAAAATGTAAAAGTTGTTCAGAATAAACAACTGTTTAATACGTATGCAAAACATTTTAAATATGCTTCATACATCGAACAAATGTATACAAATAAATAGTCATTTTGTATAGGTCAGTGTATAGGCATGAAAAGCACAATATACTTTGTTGTAATATTATGTTCAATTTGTGTTCATAGTCATGTTAACCTACACAAAACGCCTAAATTTTCCTAATTGATTTCTACATTATAATCACAAGCCACTATTTGGGGAAAACCCTGTGTTAATATATATATATATCCGAAAAAGTACAGGGAATCTGTCATATTTATTGATTAAACACTAGAACTAGATAACAGTTCAAACGTTCAATTGAACTGTTTTAATCTGCACATAAGATTAAAAACACCAATATTATCAAACAATAAACAGAATGAGAGATTCATAAATGTTGCAAAACTTGATCGTAATACACTGGTGAATTTAACGCCGAACCGTCGGTATGCCAAGCGTCGTTGTTTGCGATATAAAGAACGAGATCAACACTATTTATTCAATTATCGAACAAACCGTGGTCATACAACAAATTTACAAACACTTTTCACTATAAAAATAGAGATACTCACGCTGCAATACTCTTTGATAGTGGCCAACGTTCCATGGACGCCTGATACTTCATGTTTTCAATCTGCTTCTTTAGCGCGTCCTTGTCCATGGCGGCGAGCAAACTGGCGTCCATCGGGCGCGGTTCTCGATCCCGCAGCCGTCACAAAATGTAATGCGCAAGCGCAATCAATGATCGTAGTAGCTATTTGCTCATAGATGCCACTACAATGTCAGTTACTTGAATCGGATGCTCATTTAAATTTCACCTGCAATATTACACCAATGTAAATAAGAGAAAAATAAGTCTAGCTTTCATTATCATACGCGGTAAATCCGTATTGAGTTGAATAGGTTATGCAATGAAATAGTTATTAAAATTTAATTTCACGTACCGATACCTCATGCAACATAATTTCCAAAAACAACTTTCGTTTTAAAATAGATGTTTCATGTTTTAAATACATAATTCATAAACAATTAAATATATTGCAGGATATATGTACATTATATTTAATTTAATATACCTTTTAAAATTACTTTATTAATATTTATTACGTAATTTCATTGTCAGTTGATATACAACATATTATTTTAACACTCTAAAGATTGTGTAAATTATGTTTTGTGTTCTTGTATTGAAATTTATAATCATATGTTACCAACAGTAACAGTAAACGATGAGAATGTTTGGTTTAATTATAATTGAAATTCATGTGCCATTCACAAAAATATAAAGCAAGATTTGCTTCTCTATTAAAATATTTTAAAATTCAACTCATGTTTTACAAACCATTCTATTTTCTTTAGTAGAAGTTTGAAAGTAATAATTGATGAAAATAAAATAACTATTAAATGAATTCTAGAATCAGTTCTCGATCGGTTTCTTAAATATTTGAGTATCGTATTTATGAATGCCCTAACATGTTTGAAATTAAATATTCCAATACGATATTTTTCAGTAGCAGCATCAATTTATAAAATAAATTCGATATACATATATAAAATAGAATAATCGATAATTTTATAAACAATAATTTGATAATCGATAATTTGATAATTGATATGTGATACTTTTATTTTAATCATCATTAATTTTTAAAATCGTTTCTCATATATCAAAGTACCTACTTTGAATTATAAATATACATAATTGGAAACGCATTGATTTGAATAAATTTTAATTAGACTTAAGATTAATGTCAATCGATTGTAATAATTTAAAAATTGCATCTGAATTTGAGTCTATAACAAAAAGTAAGTTATCAATTAATGAAATCACTGCCTGTCTTGATAATTCGATTATTAAACAATCGATAATTAGACGATAACCAGACGAATCAATAACTAATCTATTATTGGATATACATATCAATATATCAATAATCGATAGTCAAACGATTGATAACAGTTATATCAAAATATCTATGAATCAAAGTAGAATTTTTTTCGATATCAGTTAACATTAAGTATAATCATCCAAACCTACAACTTGAACTTCATAAAAAAGTGTACACTTTTGCAATACATTCTCTCGAATTGAGTTTATATTTCTTATCGATGCAATTTTAGTTCGCCATTCAGTATCAAAGAAAGCTTAAATCAACGTTTATGAATGTTTTACTTTAACCTAAAGCACTGTTAACTTTTTCTATGATTGAATTATAGGATTATGTGTACGATCGCGTGACTCTGTGATATTTTTACTATATGCGTATATTTTTTAAATTTGTTCCACTTATTTCAGATTACAAAACTGTATCAAACTAATATACACCGAAAGAAAAGTATAGCTGTCAGTATTAAAGTATATATTACTATTTGACTTGTAGAAAGTTAGCTGTGGGTAATATAAACATTTAATCTGTAATTATACCTTTATTTGTAATATGCAATTTAAAATGGTCTAGTTCAAACTGTATGTTACCCACAACTAACTTTATATTTATCACAAATAGTAATAAATATTATAATATTGAGTACTTTGTATTTATCTCGCTTCTTAAGTTATATTGTACGTTGTAATAATATAATATATTTCACAGTAATGCTCATAATACACTGAATTGACATTGATTTACTAAAAATAGCTGTGATGATGCGGTCCGCAACAGATCGTTAGATCGCAATGCCACCAAAGGTTTGTTATTTAACCAGTAAACACCTTTAATAGTTTTTAGGAACATATGTATGTACCTATATATAGGTACTAACTATTTATATTTTATAAATATCCTAGCTGTTACTAAACAAGTGGTAATAAATATAAAAATATTGTTTATTTCATAATATTGCATATTTATTATTATGCATATCTTTTGCACAGAATTTCTGTGTTCTAGTCTTTCTCCATCATATTGCCGTGTCGGTTTTTTTTCTGCGCATTCCAACCACACAGTTATATTTGCTTAACTGCACACGGCCTGGAATCAGTGTTGCAACGTATAATTGCTTTTTATAAAATTTGGATTTGTGTCTCAATGATATAAATAAATTAGTTTTTAGTATTGAATGTTAGGTTAAATGTATCTATCAGTGACATGAGTAGTCAAGTACAAAGAAACCATGAACAAATTTGTTATTTGATTATGGTAGGGGTGGTCCACCCTACCAGAATAAGCGAATGATATGG
>JADQWA010000186.1:0-134456 GCA_018344505.1 Nebria ingens riversi
GAATTCGCCTATACATAACTTCATACCTATTCCTATCGAATGGGGTGGCAGAAAACCCTTTACATCCATTTACATCTTAACAATCTTTCGCCATTCAATTCTATCCTTTTAAACTTCTTTTGTTTCATTCTGATTCATCAAGTATAATTATGCAATAAGTATGTAGGTATACGTTGTGTGAACAAGTCACAATAACTTATCTCGACTAATCTACATGTGCTACGCATTGCTACGTTTACGTAATTATACTGAAGTGGAAGGAACGACGAAACTTGGTACAGCAATAGTTTGGTCAAATTCTTCATGAAGAATCCTATTGTTTTTCTTAAAATTTAGAACTTTATTTAAATTAATATATTAAGTTTGAGTTCCGCAAACGTAAATTTGAAAGAGGTTAATACCTCCAGTGCAATTTTGACATTTACTATTATAAAAACTAAAGTCAAAATTCCAATCATAAAATTTTCTCTCATTACTATTGCAAAAATGAAACCAGCATTCCTATCATAGAATACATTTTGAAATCCCTTGATCTCAACAAAAAGTAGCAATGTAATTCTTGAGACGCTACTGTCTTAAATAGTTGGCACATATTCTGTAGTAGCATTTGCCAAGTAGTTCGTTTCCAGGCGCCACAAACAAATTTGTGCAATCGATCGCTGAAACGGTGCTCTATATAAAAACAAATAATAGAGGCCTATCCTTGTATTTGTGTGTGCCGCGATAATATACAAGTCAACAAAACGGATGCACAATAACAAGCAACGGTGGAATGGAAGCTTGTCTGAGGTCCACCATCAGGTTCGTGACCTCATCTCGCGGCACTCCTTCAACAGCGGCGACGCCAATGGCAGCTACATGAAGCTTAATCGTGTGGAACATATAATTCAATCACTTGTCATCTTTAATACACTTTTTGTTTTAACGTTTGTTTTCTTTTTATGCCGAAATGTGATATCTCTCTCCTCTCTGGTAGTCTAGACGCACTTTCATGAATCTTATCAAAGGCGAAGATGCGATTTAGTTATTATTATGTTTTAATCATTTGCGTGCGTTATTCGTAATGGGTTACAGATTTAATTTATTTGTCATTGCCGCTTATGAGATTGTAATAATATGTATCCAGGATATAATTATCTTTCTTTTCTAAACGAAATATACCTACTACGTCCATTGCAAAATACTGCAGATGTTTAATTATTGTAACAATAAATCTCGTCTTTTCACTGTAACGAGAAAGGTTGCTCGCATTTATATAAACTACTTTAACTAATAAAATCAGTTGCATTTTCATTATTCTGATAAGCATTGAATTGTTCAATACATTTAGAGACGGATACTTTTGTAATTATTCTCGATTAACAATAGCCGCAAATGAAAGTAGTACTGATTATATTTGATAAGTACTGAGTCCGCCGTTATCAGATGCACTGGTCCTATCCATTAACTACGAATTGACCGAGCAGTGATTGCACAGCACACTTATTTCCTTGAATTGAATGTATAGAGAAGTGTTTGGTCTATGTGCGGACTGCGGACTGGGTCAATGTCATCAGTTCCCCCAATGACTCATTTTCCGTTGAAACCAATTATTGCTTCGGACATATTTCGATTGATGTGTCACTCGTATTTTTATGTTAAGTGCATTGCATACGTCACATTACTAGTGGTGGTTTATATATTTCGAATTCTATTTAATTGCATTGTTTAGGAAATTCATTCGGGTATAGCATTCATTTGTAACCATATGGCGAGCAGAATTACAAAATTACTTTTAGCTCGCCGTACATAGTACAGGAAAGCGTTTTTGTTTATAACATTCTCGGATTCAAAATATTCTTTCACAGATATTCATTTAACATTGCCTTGATTCCGAAAATGGAAATATGTCATATACTTGGTAACAAGTTAGTCACTCGCTCGCTAGTCGTAAGCCCAATTTTTGTCGCCTCTTCTCCTCTGAAGGTACCGAATCGATTTTCAACCAAATTTGGCACACATATTGTATAAATGCCCGATTGAATCTGTTCGCATTTTAAATCTAATCTGTGTCGGGTTTCAGGAGATATTGGACACCCCAAAAAAGGGTGGGACAAAAAAATTTACGTAATATTATAATATTCTGTATGTATCTAAAGTTTATTTGGGTTATAACCGAAAGCCGTAGAACAAGAATGAAAATAATGATTTTAAAATACACCAAAAAAACAAATTAACCTATTTTGTTTTTCCGGCTTGTGCGGATGTTCTGACTAATAAATAGTTGCTATTTTAGATTAATTACTGTGTCATTGTTGGTTTAATTAGGGTACTAATATTGTTTATTTATACATGCCAATTTTTTAATTATTATTTAATGAACTAATCCAGATACGCAACTCACTGTATATGAAACACAAGTTACATTTGAGTAATCGTTAAAACAAATTTATAACTTAAAATTACGATTCCGAAATTGTCGCAGACTTGCTTGAGCGATTACTTAAGGTTTTTGTACATATGGCGAACTATAAACCTAGAAACACAAAATGCAGAAATAGACTATTGCATAAATAACCAATAACGGTTTCAAATATAGAAAGTAGCTTTGCTACAATTCGCATGTTGTTTATTTAACTTATGAGTATGAGCAATATGGAACATGTGTGCACAAATCTCAAAATAAATACGCATGCTGATATTCGTCAATCTATGTTAGCATGATTCAATTTTCCGTATATAATGTGAGCTATGGTTGGATAGCGGTTGGCGATCTCGTAACACTTCATTACAACAACTACATATCATAAATTATTACATATACTAGAGACTGATACAGTTTCCCTTCCCAAGAGAATACAAAATATCTTTTGGTTGCATTTATACAGAATAAAGTAGAGGGGAATATACACACAGTGCATATAGCTTAATAAGAAACTTGGAAGTAGATTACGCATGTATATTTTACTGTAAAAGTTGTACTATTTTTAAGTAAGTCTTTTTTATCGATCATTTGTAGCAAAGTAGCATGGCAATTGAAATGATTGATACAAGACAGTAATCCTGTAATACTTCTGCAGTCGTATTAAGGCAGATTTTCAATATTGCCTAACCATTTCGCTAAAATAAAATATTCTTTTTAAATAGCACTTTTAGGTCAAAAGTTTCCGACCTAACAAAGATACAAGACATTTTTTCAGAATTTATTTTTTTATTTTTCAACATAGTCTCCTTGTAACTCTACACACTTCTCCCAGCGATGCTCCCATCTCTGTAACCCGTCCAAATAGTACTCGGCGTTTTTCTCTGCAAAATAATTGTTCACGAAGGTGATTGCCTCTTCATTTGACGAAAATCTGTCCTCCGAGCGCAATTTTTAGATGAAGGAACAAAAAGAAGTCGCTTGGGCTAGATCTGGTGAGTAAGGCGGATGGTCAAGCAGTTCAAACCGTAATTCGTGGATTTTCGCCATGGCAACCGCTGAGGTGTGAGACACGTTTTTGGTCTAACGTGAGCAAACGCGGCACCCAACGCGCGGACAGCTTTCTCATGTCTAAATGTTGATTTAATATGTGACAAACACGTTCTTTTGACATGTTCATAACCTCTGCTATCTCTCTCACTTTAATTCGGCGGTCGTCTAGCACCATTTCGTGAACTTTGGCGATGTTTTCATCGGTAGTTGCAGTTTTTGGACGTCCCGAACGTTCATCGTCTCCCAAGCTCTTACGGCAACGTTTAAATTCAGCTGCCCAAAATTTCACTGTGGTAAATGATGGTGCAGAGTCCCCATACACAGAATCCAACTCATCTTTGATTTGCGTAGGCGTATTGCCTTTCAAAAACAAATATTTGATGACAGCTCGATACTCGATTTTGTCCATTTTCATAAAAACACTCACATCAACTCCCTCAAACGACTGTTATATAACAACTGCGCGTCCAAAATGGCTGAAACTTTGGTGAGTAACTGTCAACAGATGAACAACGAAATTCCCTAGCTTTTATTTACGAGTGCTGCTATCTTCATGTTGAGGTCGGAAACTTTTCAGACCACCCTCATATATATATATATATATATATATATATATATATATATATATATATATATATATATATATATATATATATATATATATATATATATTTAAATCCAACAAACCTTCCAATATGTAGTATCCTGTAGTTTGCATGGTTCCCGAAGTAAAATACAATTTTTCCCCAATTCAAAACTAATGTACCTCATATCCTCAATTGTATTAGCGTCGATATGTATGTGTGAATTTGTTCAATCAGCTGTTACGAGCATGGTAGTGTTTTATACACCCTTGATTTATGGCAATTATATTTGCTTTCTATCACTGGATATCGCTAACGGCTGGCTTGCCATTTTCCACCCCTATGCGGGGCATTTATAATGATCTATCGGTCATACTCTCTACCCATACCATGATAATCTTATCACTGAACAGTACTCAAACATTCTATCTATATATCTATTGAAATATGAAATATATTAAACGTTGTGGAAAAAAGATATTTTTCATCTCATTTCTACAATTTGAATTAAAAGATTCTCTTTTCTGAAATTCGTAACGAACATATATGTTTTTAAAAAGTTGTTTATAAAATAGTAATTCAAGATTGAATAGATGACATCTCTACAGTAACTTAAGAAATAATTGGCACCATTGTATTTAGTTAGTGACAATAATTCTTGTTAGTAGTGAACATCTATCAAATAGTATCTGTGGTTATAGCAAAAGCTTGACTAACAGGTTTAGTTTTAGTAAGTTGTATACAATTTTCCTCTAATTATAAGTAATGATTAATAATAATAGTAATTAAAACAGACCAAAGAAATCATTTTATGTATAATTGGATAGCTGTATACTGAAAACGAAAAAGTCCTTTATACTCAATTATGTTATTAAATCTACAAAAAGATGGCTTGTTTCTAAAGTTAAAATTCATATCAGAATTCTTTGCTATCGGAATTTAAAAATGTATAGCATCTACGTCAAAAAGCGTGTAGACATGCTATACGAGTACTTATAAGTTGAGCGTTACTTATAAAGTTTTTGTTACAAATAACAAAATGCACTGAAACTCATTGAAAATCAATTACTTTATAATATATGAGCTGTCAACGATAAAATAAATACATTGAAGTCAACCCAGATACATACATCATCTATTAACATTATTGACGTGTTGTCAGGATAGTTGTTTGGAAAGCACTGATCATTTAACGGCCTCCGATGAAATTCAAGCAAATTGTCATTTTATGAATATCAATTCACTAACGCTAACGATTCATACGATATTGTCTAGTTTCAAGTTATTACAGAGCCGCATTAAGGTGAACCATCAAGCTCGCTAAACATCGTGCCTTGCAAATGAAAAAGAAAAAAATACCATTCGATGTGTATTTGCATAAAAAATGCCTGGTAAAAATTTCATTTATTTTGATCTTGTATTAATGGAGAAAAAAATTAAAACTATGAAAAAGTGCATATTTTGGGGGTTTTAATTTTTTATCTCCAATAATACTAGTTAGAAATAAATGAAATTTTTACGATGCATTTCTAATGCAAATACACATCGAATGACATTTTTTTTTTTTAATAAAAACCCCTAAAACATGCACTTTTTCATAATTTTTATTTTATTTCTCCATTAATACAAAATCAAATTAAATGAAATTTTTACCAAACATTTTTTATGCAAATACACATCGAATGGTATTTTTTACTTTTTCATTTGCAAGGCACGATGTTTTACTAAACGAGCCTGATGGTTCACCTTAAAGCTTGTTGGACTAGAAATTATGAACTAAAATTTAGAAAATGAAAATGTTTCTAAAATAGTAATCTAATAATTTGTTGCATAAAATAAACATGTAGTGCAGTGAATAAGGATTTGGACCTGATAAAAAATCCGATCAAACTGAAATTTTGCATGGATTTAAAATAAAAAATAAAATAAAAATAAAATTAAAAAAAGTTTACATGGGTCAAGCTTGTGCAAATCCTAAAATTTATCTGAAAAACAAAGTATTCTCAAATATTTCCGTAAATATCGAAAATACAAAAAAAAAATCTACGCAAATTGAAAGAAAGTATTTTGAAGAAAGATTGTTCACACAAAATTTTTCTTAAATGCAAAGGTTTTTGCGTAAAATGCTATTAAATAGGTGTTTAAAAAAATACTCCTCTTTTATTCGTATATGAAGATCGCGTTAATAAAATATAATAATTTGTTTTTTTTTGTTTGAAGGTTACTGGTGGGTGCTCCACTAGGGCAAAATCTACAACCAGGAACAAACCGTTCTGGAGCTCTGTTCAAATGTCCAATTAGCTACTTTCCTAACGACTGCGAACAGGTTGCGACAGATGGTCGGAGATGTAAGTTTTTTAAAATAAATCACAAATTTACAAGGAACGAACGCAGATATTTAAATATTAATTTATTATTCTTGATTCAATAACGTTTTAGCAGAGTTGTAGTCATTCTTTAAAATCAATATTCACACAGTATACCTATACATACCTACGTGTAGACATCACGCATCCAATTCAAAACGCGATAAGAACGTTAATACGTCATCGTTCAAAATTATACAATCAATTACGTTATGAGCTGGCGCATTTACTGATATTGTCAAAAATATAAGAAATTGGATGGGAATTATATATTCTTTTAATTCCATATATTTTTGATAATTCCAGTAAACGCGCCAATTCACAACGTAATAAATGATAACATATGTACATTCTTATCCCCTTTTAACCGCATATGTATATCATTTTGAAATTACAGTTAATTGAACATTTAATTTATACATTATTTATTATCACTGCCAGTTTTTTATTTCAATTGAAATCAATTGTCAAAAGTTACTAGATTGAAATTGTACGTTTACACTACTATAGAATCAAACATTTAAAATCTAAAATATATTTTTTTAAAACTTGACAATAAATTAAGTTTACAATTCATTTGTAGGTTTGGTTTTGAATAGCCGAATAAGTTAACCACAATAAAATAACAAACGTTAAATGAAATATACAACGGTACAAAAGTATATGTAAAAGTAGCAAATGTGTCAAAATTACCAACGTATAAGTTTAAAAAAATGTTAATCTTCTATATTAGGTCGTGAAACTGGACAAAATAATAATTTTTGAAATGAAATTGATATTCTACAACAGTTTATTTTATTTTAAATACTTTTTGATAAGTACTTTTCATTTTATTTTCAATAGTTTTTTAAGCCAGCAGGAAATGTTATGTTGATAAGTTTTTAGCAGGTCTTAGTTACAAAATAACGTAAGATTGTTGCCTGCGTACGACACTTATATATATGATGTAGATACGCGGTATTTTATTTCGAAATGATTAGGTTTTTGTTGTGAATATTGACTATAAATGACAGCTGCCTAACTAAAACCGTTGTACTAGATATTTAGTTACGTCAAAATATATATGTAAATATCTGTTTCACGATATAATTAATAAATTATGATTTTTATTTAGATATTATAAATTTTAATGAATACTTTATTTAATTAAAACCTTAATCATTTTATAGGTATTAAACAAAATGTGCATTTATATAATAAATATCAAATTTCACTAGAGCGTCAGCTATTAATAATATATTCCATTACAAAATGTGTTATTTATGAAATATAAAAAATATTTGTTTGTGTTCAAAAAAGGGAGATATTAAATGATATTTGATTAATTCCAATACAGAAAATAATAAAAAATTTAATTAATATCTTTGTTCTTATAGTCAGTAAATGAAAATATTCAAATATTGGTTAAAGATCGAAATATTTAAATTTTTCTTTTTCTATCACTATCAAATAATTCAAAAGAATAGAGTATTAAACGCTGTCATTCAAGGTGATTCTATCCTGTGATAGGTGCAGTTTGATCGTCATTATTATAAAATATATTGTTTTAATAAATAAAATTACACAATTTTACATAATTTTTAAATAATTTATACTCTGTAGCGCATTAAATACAATTTCTAATTTGATTTCATGAGCAGAAAATTCGTAGTTTAAAATATACAACAGTATGTATAATGTGAGTAAAATTAGATTTAAAATAGCTGTATGTGAAATTGCTTCCTTTTTGTCTAGATTTTTCACACTTGATCTATGGATTTTTGTCTAGTTTTATACATAAATAGTATAAAAGAAGTGTTTTGTTATCTGTACAAATTCTAGTTATAGATTTGTTAGATGTTAGATAATACTATAAACTTAATACCAATTGTTTATTTTCATAAATCGGTAAATATATAACTACTTTTTTTTTTAATTTAATATTATTATTAATACAAACATAACATAATTTACTAAAAACATTTTAGAAGCCATAATTAACATTATTGGTGCTTCTATAAAACTTTATTAATTAACTAATCTAGATGTTAATCATTTTAATCAATTTTCACCAAAAGCTAAAACAATAATATTTCAATTTACACCGGTATTTAGTTTATAGTATCTTATAGTTTAGTTTTAGTTTAATGTAAGTATGTTCCTTTTTTACATTTGTTTTTCATTTTTAAAACGGTGTTCACGATAATAATTCTCTAAAAATAACATCAATTTCTCGCATATCATTTCTAAAAACCCTAACCAAAACACAATTTTAAAATAAAGTTTATTGAATACCGCATAAAATAAATGTATAGCACTGGACCAACTCCAAAAAAAAAGATATTTTCACCAGTAAATCAACAACTCTGGCTTATCTCTTTCACTGTATCCAATGTACATATTTTAAATAATAATATATGAAACCATAAATATGACAAGCTGTTTTGCTATTTATTACCCATTTAGTGATACCAAAAATACACTTTCTGTTACCGAGAATTGATTTTCCAATACCAGAAAATACAGAAATTTATTTCCTGTAACCATAAAATCATTTTCTAGTATCACTAAAAGAATTTAGCTATCACAAATTCAATTCAATTTTTTTTGTAACACAAAATCAATTTATGGTAACTAAATAAATTTCTGGCATCAGAAAATTCATTTTGATACCACAAATCTCTAGTATCACGACTTTATTAAAGACCTGAATCAGAAAATTTATCTGATTTTACTAAATAAGTAATAACTAGCAAAACAACTGGCCATAGAATTTCAAATCCATCTATAATATTTCTTATAAATAAAAGCATATAATTATATAGTTTAAAATTTAAAAAAACAAATTTCTAGCAAAATTATTTTGCTGTCATTAAGTTGGTAGTGCAACAAATGATGTAATATGATGGCCTTGGTTTGACTATGCCTTAAATCTCTAATTTCAAAAGATAATTTTTAATAAATGGTATATTATTGAAAAAAAAATCAACAACATTTCTAAAAGAATTTTAATATACATATAGCGTTTTCGATTAGTATGAGCACGATCTATTTCCAAGCGAACATGCACATCAATGATCGTTACGAGTGTTGCTCTTTTCAATCAAACATTCATATGTATTTAGTGTTTAGTGATTGAACAATTTAAAATCATAATAAACTTCTATTTGCATTTCTAGAATCATTTTAACAATCGCATTTTTATTTTCTTGACCTTTGTTTATTATTTACAGTAACAAATTACTTTTAAATATTTTTTATTATTTTTATAGATATTCCTTTACATAATCAATCACGATATAGTATTACATTATATTTTCTATCTAATTTATGGTTTCATCTATCACTACTTGACGGTAAACTAAGTAAATTTATTGAAAAACTCGTTATTTTCTTGCAACTTGTTCATTTATTTGATAGTTTTATAATTCCTTTAAATTTTGAATGATAATGGGTGAGCCATCTGTTAGTTTCTTTTTGAAGTGCTTGTTATTTTGACAGTTTGCAACACTGACACGCTTGACATTGATAGATATGTAGTATTAAACCTCCGCTGTAGAAAATGGATTTACAGTTGAATATTGTCAAGCGCGTCAGTGTTGCAAACTGTCGAAATAACACGTACTTCAAAAAGAAACCAACAGATGGTCTTCCTCTGATTTCAATCTAGTGAGAAAATGTTTTTAATGGGATTTCGATCCAGTGCCATGTATACGAAAAAAAAAGTAATTTAAAAGCAAATCGAACACCCCCAAGAACATTGCCCTTAAAATTTTATTTTTAGAAGTGGAAACAGTTGTCAATCAAAATAAACTTTTTTGTGGTTGCGTTTATAAAAAAAATGCAGCTGTTCCTTTTTTCAAACAAATTGTTGTTGTTTTTATTTATATTTTGGGTTCAATTTCCAGATCGTTTTGTACTATAACTGTGTTTTTGTTTTATGGGGGCGTGCTGTGTCCAGTGGAAGGCGGGCAGTATTTGTGTAAGTGGTGGTCTCAGTGCGCTAATACGCGTACCTTAGCCAAAGCAACCGGCGGTTTGCCGGTCAATGTTTATGGCTTTACAGTTTTTCTAACCCCTTAAAAACAGATTGCATGATCTGATTTTAATTTTGAATTCTGTGCTTTTACTAACAAAATATTTATACATAATATTATCCATACCTACATTATAACATTTGCAGGTGCCACCTGTAAAATATATATATATATATATATATATATATGTATATATATATATATATATATATATATATATATATATATATATATATATATATATATATATATATATATATATATATATATATATATATATATATATATATATATATATATATATATGTATATATATATATACATATGTGTATATATATATATATATATATATATATATATATATATATATATATATATATATATATATATATATATATATGTATATATGTATGTATATATGTATACATATATATATATATATATATATATATATATATATATATATATATATATATATATATATATATATATATATATATATATATATATATATATATATATATATATATATATATATATATATATATAACTATAAAGATGGTTTTTCTTTCTTTTTCGACTGGTTTAGTATATAAGATAGGTTTTTGATTCAGAATACATTCTATTATTTATTTTTTTAATTAACAATTGACTGCTTCCTGAATCAAAAATGTATCATAAATATAATCATTACGAAAGAATTAAAACGTTTTTACAAAAACTAAATTCAATTCAGTTGGTTTTTATCAAAGGGTCAGTTGTTACACTTCCGAATAAGTTCCGAATAGTTAATGCGACAGAAAAGGGTCTATATGCACTTATGTGGTAATAAATTTTGAATCGTCGTATATAAAATACAGCAGAGCTTAAGTGTTCGATCGTGTAGCTTTGTCCGATTCAAAAAACTCTTTCACAGGAGTTCGTTTTACATACCGAAAATAGAATTAGCCCAAATTTGTTATTTCATTGATTATTGTATGGAATGTTTATATGTCATATAAAATCATACCTCAACGTTTCGGGATCTCGAATTACTTTATCGGAAATCTGAATGACAACTGCTTAATATTTATATCAAAATATGGAATTCTAAATATTAAAATATCTTAGCAAGTAAAATGTGTTTTAAAACATTTTACGATCTATTTTATTAAATAAATATTTTACAATTGATATTGCGTACTCCTGATGGAGATATACGAATGCCTTTGTGGTTAAAAAAACTCGTTTTTCTATTAATACCATAGTCGGGAAAAAAACTAACCCTATAAACCTTCAAGTAAATAAACTATGGTTGAAGTATTCCTTTTTCCTCTAAAGTCATGCGTCGATGGTGTCACTGGCCGTTGGCGTTTCTCTTTGAGTAAATATTTTTATAAAAATGCATAAAAAGAATTGTAAAATAATTCTACGGCTACTACGAATTGGAAATATTGTCATAAAAAAAACATTCTATTTTATCAAATGCGTATTCAGGGTTTTCTTCGGAAGTGGAGAAATGGCTCTAAAAGACAAGCAAATATATATATATATATTTTAGTTAGGATGTTATTTTTGGGTTGTGTTTGTTGATAATAGCCATTTTTTTTTCTTCGGTGAATTCTTTACATCAAAATAAAACATTTGTTTTATCGACGTGTCGTATTGCCTTCGTATTATTTCTGTCAGTATGTAACTCAGAAAATAATTGGTTTGATGAGAACAAATTTATAAAATCATCGAGACAACTTCGGATGTTTAATTTGTTAATTTTTATATATTTTTAGTTGTCTGGAAATTTTGGTTATGATACCTAACTATTAATCTTTGGATAAATATGAAAAAAACATATTTTGAGGTAAAAAATTGAAAATGAGAAAATCCACAACGATCAATTTTTAGTTCTTAAATGATATCAAGTCGCCGACCTATTTCGAGCAATATATTAACTATTTTCAGGGTAACCGGAGTGAACTATATATAAACCGGAAGCCTCCCTTATATAGTTCACCCCGCTTACCCTGAAGATGACCATTATATCGGTCGAAACCGGTCGGCGATTTTATTTCAATTAAGAAACAAAAATTGAACGTTGTGGATAAAAGACGTTTTCTCATTTTCAGCCCTTTGCCCACCACAACTGAGTGGAACATTCAATCATAAACATATTTTCGTTCTATTTTATAAACTAATTTATTCTCCAATATTTATTTATACCCCGCAATAACGTACTAAAGTGACAATAACTATTTTAGTACAAACAACAAAAGACAATACAAATTTAAGTTGTTTCAAATAAATTTCACGTTGAGTCAACAACTTCATTAATGAAAATAAAGAAAATTAACTGTTTTCACTTATTCAACCAAATATTTATACACATAGACATAATAAATAAATTCGCGAAATGTCGACAATTAAACGAATGTTTAATTCTCAATTTGGTTTTTCTGAGAAAATTCTGTTTATCGATTGAGAATTTATACACCACGTAAAACTGTTTACCGCCAAAGAAATACTTTAAAAATAACGTGTTTCTCCATGCTGATTGCGAATCAAATGAATCAGTCTTAAATAAACGTCTTAAATATTAAATCCGTACAATTGTATCGTATTTATTATTAAAGATTTATTTAGGTCAGATTCATACGCACATCGTCTAAAGAAAATCTGTAAATTGCTTTATTGTATGTATCATATTATGTATAATTCCTTTGGTTTGTGAATGCTGCTGCACGCTTGCTTAATGGTGTATGCTGCATTGATGTATCAGTAGTTCTAATTATTATTATTTTATATTATTTATTTTAAATTTTAAATACATATTATCTTGAGATTCTTGAGATAAACATCAAAATATTATTTATAAATGATAAATATTTTATAAAACTGACTAATTTTAAAAAAAAAAAGCGAAAAAATTACTCAACATTTCTTAAAAATCTATAAGAATGAATATGTTCATTTTTAAAATAATTTTATTCATTTAATTAATTTCATCGTGTTTCTAAACCGAGCTGACAACTAACTCTCAGAAACAAGCAAAAACAGGGTTAATACCTATAGTTATAGATAGGTATTAATGAGTTTTTAACATTTTGGAGATTTTAATTACTACAATGAAATTTTTTTTTTTTAATTATATATAATAGCCTATAACACTGATTCTATATTCAAATAAATATATTATTAGGATCAAATACAAATAAATAAAAGTACTGGCTATAAAATCAAATGTCTCTCATTGTCAATGTAACTTTTACGAAACTCTAATAATTGTATGAATTTTAACAAATATGCTTTATAGAGAAACTACCTAAAACGGAGTTTGTTTTATACTAGATAAAGCAAAACAAACAAACAAACAAACAATGAACAAAGATAATTATTGCTAAGTGTAGAAGTATTTTTTTAAAATAAGATATGAATTTAGGAAATATAGATGTATTTTAATTAATTTTCACTTTGAATTTTACTTTATTAGTAAAATGAAACAAAAATAATCTCCGATTCAAACTAATTCGTGCTGCTGCACAACTAGTTTATGTTCATTCTCATGTTAACATACTAAAAGTAAAACAAAAACCAATAGAATGAAATTATGTTGTAATAAGAATTATCAAATACGTCTATATTACATAAAAGAGGTGTTTATCGTACTAAATATACTGCTCTTCTTATACCAGTGAACAAAATTTGTTATACAGATGTTCACGAACACATTAATAAAAGATATAGGTAATACCTACCCTAAAAAAAAATAAAGGTTATATATAATGTGGATATTTGTCAGTAAAGTGTACATTTGCCTTCAGATTTCTAATTGTAAATATAATATACTTGCATCGGGTTAAATTGAGAAAATTGTACTTCTACCATAACATATTGGTAACTATGGATACACCAAGTATGACCCAAAAGAGTAGGCACTTATATTTTTGGTATGGTTAGTAATTTCGGTTACGCTTTTCTATATGGTACAAATTTTTACGCTGAATTGCGCACCATTGTTGCTTGGTTTATGATATGAAATAGGTTTAGCAATTTTATTTGGTTTTGCTAAGTTAATTATTGCGGGGAATTACACACCATTATACTATTGTTGCTTAGTTTATGCTATGAATTAAGTTAGGTTCGTTTATTTTTGTTGTGTTACGTTAAATATCTCTTTGTAGTGGCTATCATACTCCCTTGTTCCACATTTACCGAGACCTATCAGTAAATGTACATATTGTAATAGGTAATGGTTTGAATATTAAACTTATATTTACCTAGCCTGATGTATGTGCGCATTTATAGATTAAAGCGTATTATTCCCTACTATTTATATTTATACATCACCAAGATAGTCACGGTAAATTTGTTCAAGAAACCAGTTAGGTTTCCGAACACTGGAAATCTGGTTATTTTATATTTATCTTTCAAGATACAGGGAGTATAGTGTCTTACACAATACACATATACGTGCGAAAATACTAAATATTCCAAATATACACATTCATACATATGTATACGTGCATACATACATATATGTAGGCATGTGCATAAGTAATAGTTTAGCATAACAGAGGACAAAGTACACGTGTATCATCAGTGATAAATGATGAAAAATGCAAACATAACACCACGCCTTCTTCCATAAATGGGGTAGCAGACAACCCGTTTCAAGCGTTCACATTCTTATTATCTTTCGCCATTTATCTTTCTATGCATACCTTACGCGTTTCATTTATATTCATACATACTCTTTTATGAATTAAGAAAGAAAATAATAATAGACATTATAGATATGAACAACAAATCTGAATTTAGATAAGGACTGAAATTCTGAATCAGAATTTTACATTATATTCAGTATCCAGAAGTATGTACAAGTGCTGAAATAGTGTTTCATGATTACAAACTATAAATCTAATGCGATTTGTTTAAAAGATACCAACATCTTATAAGTAAATTACTATTTCGAGGTTTTGCAATAAATTATAAATTCTATACGTTTGAGTACTTTAATCAAATTAATTTTTATTTCATGACAATTAGAACAGTAACTATTTATTTATAGTAGGAAAACTTCATTCCAATTTGTCGGAAATGTTTTTGAAACAAAAGCTAGTATTATTTGTTATTAATTAAACAGAGACAAGAATAATTCATGTAGCAATTATATTATAATCATTCCTAAAAAAAGAAAAAAAACGTTACACAAGGTTACTGTTTACGCTACTTTAACCACAATCACAAATTATTGTTTCTAACAAAACTAAAGATAATTTAATTAAAAAGCGCCTTTATTTGTATTTTTATGAGTATAGGTGTCCGTAATCTATAGTTATTTAACTGGCTCTCAAATGTATTTACAGTCGCAGTCATGTAGACCATTTAGTATTAAATTAAGCATATTGATATTTCTAAAAATAACACGACAACATTTATCGATCATTGACACCAATTAACGAACATAAATAATCCCATACCCACAAATGAATTAAATTGCACTTATCTTTTTACTTACTAAGAAATACAAAGTATAAGTCAAGTGCAAATATATTTTTAAATACTCAGCTTCTGACAAATGTTTATTTTGACTAAAATATAGGTCAATAAACGAGGTCTTACTGGACAAATAAACACCTACCACATCAGATTAGTCACAGCACTTATTAGATATTGCAAGGCAATTCTTCTCAAATTTATATTTCACGTTACTTGATTTTTAAATTATATAATATTAGTTATTTCTCAATTAAAATAAACATTATCGAATCTAAGTGACATTTCTTAAAATTTTCTATTTTTTGTTTTGTTTTCACTTTTACAAATAATCTAATCTTATACTTAGATCATTCCAAATCATTTTGTGATTTGTCTAATAATGTTTTATATACTATATAAATTGAAACGCTCTCAACACCGAAAAATATATATATTGAAATAAATTCTTTTCACATTTTCCTAATTATAAAAACACATATTCCAATATAATGATGTAATAAAACAAGAAAATGAATCAGATTTATTCAAAAATATATTTTTATCTCCCTGCTCTTTAATAATTAGCGTAAATCAAAAGTATAACGTTTAACTATAACAAAAAGTGACGTCAATATACAATTCTACCCACGAGTCTAGAGGCAAGTATGTATATACTACTAATGGTGCTATTCTGCATAACTCTATAAGCACTATAAGTAATATGCAATTTCGGATGTGTTTATAGTATAGAATTTGTATGTGCGAAAGGAATAGCACCATAATACTATTCTACTTCGAAGTATATTACATCATAATGCGATTGAAAGAACAAAAATGCAATTGGGTCTTTTTGTTCTCTATTTTTATGTTTACAAGCATCAAAATGCGTTGTGTTTTGCACCATGTGTTGTTTTATTTGTTACACGAGTGAAATTTGCAATTTTTGTATGATTTTCAGCCTGCTGTGATTTTTGCAAATGCCAACTTCAAATGTATATATTTTTTTTATATTTTGAAATGTGAAAAATGTATATAACATCAAAGAATCTACACATAAAACATATAAAATTTGTACAAACTAAATATTTAATTCTTTTTAATAAATATAAAATGTCCTACTTGCTTCTTTAAAACCAAAATTGTAAAAATGAATAATTTTATATATCATAGATATATGAATATATATATATAAAATTTTAATAATTTTTTTCCTAAAAGTAATAAATCATTTGCGTTTACCTACAAATTTTATATTTTTTGTGATACGAATGTTGTTTTGATTATTTTTATTCAGATGAAATTAAGGTTGTATTTAAAATACAAGTAGTTGCCTGAATATTGGCGTAAACTTAAATTTCTATTTCATTAATTTTTTAGATTTTTTTTATTGATAATTACTTTGAGCTGTAGCAAATGTACATATTAGTAATTTTCCAAAAAAGATAAAAAAATATTAATAGATATATATATTTTTTATTTATTTATGAAAAATGAATATATTCTTCACATTACTACAGCAGGAAGGGTTAATAATTATTAAGAAAAAGAATTATGAAAAGTAAATAAAGAAATATGGATTGATATTAGCGCCAGTATTTAGGTAACAAAGTGTACGTTTAACATAACCTTAAACTGCGTTTTCAGCAGATATGCATGCGGCATATATTATACTGGATATGTGAAACTGGTTGCATAGTTTGAGTTTGTTGAAGCTTTTTTATAATTGCCATTTTCGGCTTTTTATACATTCATTTTTGTTTTTATTATTATTTATACAAATCAACACTAGTTTTTGTATCTTTTGAATGGATACATTTGCCAAAAATGGCAAAATTCCTTTCTCAATTGATTTTCTTTGTCTTCTATACAAAATATTAACTGTTTATTTTATATTCTACTCTTAATTTGTTTAATATTTTAAAATGATCTATAATAATATAGTATACATTATACGTAAATACCACGCTTATTTTATATAGAAAACAATGATAGACAAGTTATAAGTTCTAAAGCATAAAATAACAGCTGTTAGTAAATTGATTTTGAAATAAATATAGCTGAAGATTCTCCACAACTGTTTGCACCAAGAAGCGATGAAATCAAGGACGACCAATGGATGGGCGTCACAGTAAAGAGTCAGGGTCCGGAAGGAATGGTTCTGGTATGCGCACATAGATATATAACTATTGTTAGGGATTCAAGATGTGGCCAAGGACTTTGTTACACTCTTACAAATGAATTGGAATATGAAAATGCATACGAGCCATGCAAAGGCAGGCCTATCAAACGGTAAGTGATATAGTAAATAGTAAATTTTGGAATATGTATCAAATTAAAAACATTGTTCTATTTATAATTTTTACTTAGGGAACACGAAGATTACGGCCTCTGTCAAGCGGGCACAAGTGGAACTCTACTAGCTGATGGAAATGCTATATTTGGTGCACCAGGCCCGTACACATGGAGAGGAACACTCTTCGTTCAAGCAATTGATGGAGACTTCTTGAGTAGAGATAAAACCGTTTATATGGGGCCACTAACAGATACACCGGAACCCATTGATAAATACAGTTACTTAGGTATGTACGTCCGCTAACATGTATTTGTGGTGTTTCAAAGAGATTGAAAAATGTATGATTGACAACATCAATAAGAGATTCAACAATTTCAATAGCAATTTTCTTGTAACTGGTACACTTTTCAAACAAAAGTTGTGCAAAATATTAATAACTTACATTTTAATTGTAACCAGTGTTACTGTCAGTGCAGCCGTTTCGGAGATATTGCAAAAAAAACTGTAAAAAATGACAAGAGTAAACATGCACTTCCGGTTTAAATATGCTTTTTAAAAAAAGAAGGTTTTTTTGCCAGCAATATAAAAATCTTAAGTATAAATCTAAAGTCAAACGGTTCAAATCTCGAGATCGATTTTTGTCATGATTACAATATTTACTTATTACTTCGTATAAGAAAGTAAAATTCAAAATCACAGAATGATATTTCTTTTTCTCTCGTTTCTATTAGTATCGCGGAAACTAAATAATATAGCATTTTGTATTCAATATTAGTGTAGATGCGCAGATATAAATTACGACGTATTATTCTTCTAATATTAGAGACAATTTAGAAATATTTTAAATTACATTTATAATAATATTTTTTACCAAATACATAGATAATTATTTATTTACTAACGAATAACCGTCGAAGATGACTAAAATACTGTAAAACAACTACTTAATAACCACATTTTTATTAATGTAAAGTATTACTTAAGTATTTTTTTCTATTGTGACGTAATTCATTTCTGTAATTTAGCTTTCATAATAATACAACACCTAGCCATATACAACCCGTGATGATTATTCGGTGACTTGGTTGTATAATTATATTATTTTTAAAGTTATGAATATGTGAATTACAATTACACCGGAAATAATATTTCATTTGCATGACATTTTCTTTAGATTTCTGACGCGAATAATTAGAATTAATTATCAATTATTATTCTTTTACAGGTATGAGTGTTACAGCTGGAAACTTCCGTGGAAAAGATACACTATTTGCGGCTGGAGCTCCACGATCAAATGATACCGGGCAGGTATTAATTTTTTCCAAAAAACATTCCAATTCGGTCATGGATATTCTTATTAAATTGAATGGAGAACAATTTGCTTCAAGTTTTGGCTATGAAATGGCATCAGCAGATATAAATGGAGATGGGTACGTAAAGTAATTTAATATAATTATACTTGATCAATATGAGGAGCAATAAAAGTGTATACGGATAGAGTTGAATGGTGAAAAATTGTCAATGTGAGAATGGATAAGACTTATGCAGAATTCTTACGAAAAACAGACTATGGTTGTAATACCTGTCTTTTAGTAGAAATACTTGATGGTATCCCATGTTTAAGAATTCTGTCTTCTATCCTTCTCCTGTAATAATAATATAAATCCTTGTCAGTGATCTAACTAAAAATATTCTTTTGCATTATAGAAAATCAGATTTATTCGTCGGCGCCCCGTTCTACTTCAGCCGAGATGAAGGAGGTGCTGTTTACGTTTACACAGATCTATTTTGTAACACTAACTGCCAACCATCTTTGAAGCTAACTGGTAAACTTGAATCACGTTTTGGTTTCGCCATCACTAGTTTAGGAGATATAAACAAAGATGGATATGATGATATCGCTATTGGTGCCCCATATGAAGGAAATGGTGCTATTTACATTTATCTTGGATCAAAAGATGGCCTTATCAAAGAACCATCACAGGTATTTTAATAAATTACTTTAGTGATATAGTTATTACGAATTATACACATAACGCTCAAATATGTCAAATAAACTCATAAACATAATATAAAGTACATGAATATTATAGAAACTTGTACCATTGGACACTGGTATAAAAACTCTCGGCTATTCTCTGAGTGGAGGTTTGGATATGGACGAAAATGGCTATCCTGATTTATTAGTAGGAGCTTACGAGTCAGATGCAGTGGCTCTCTTTCTCGGTAGAGTTATAATAGATATTAACACCACAATCACAGGCAATGGACTCAATAATATTGATCCTAGCAAGCAGAAATGCTACGCTGATCCAGCATCAAATACTACATGGTATGTAAACCATTCGGTGTATCAGTTTCAACGGTGATTCGCAATCTAATTAACCAAACTAATAATGATTCATTCAATCACGATATTTTCATCATGATTTTTAATCTCCCTCTTCTTTATTCGTGATTACTTGGATACCCGTATAATTAGGTTGAATCCTTGAGTTTGTTCACAAATGTAAAGAATGATTTATTAAGTATTAAAAAAGTCTCCAAATAATATATTTTGTATATGGTATTAATAAATAAACAAAAACAAAATAACGTGTAAAAAATAAAGCGTATAAGGTATTAATAAATAAGCAAAAGAAATAACGTGTATCAACAAATCTACTTCTCAAAATAAGCACGTGCTTGCTTTCTATATTTGTCCTAATATCTTGATTAAGTCAAGTTTCTTATGAAAAATGTATCATATAATGTTCTTAGTCTTTTTTGAAGTGATCGACTGGAGTGTAGCTAATAATAATAAAAACGAGAAAGCAGTCATACATATATAAATTTAATTAATACTCGACGCAGAAGACGAATGTTTCGTCGAAACGTAGAGTATTAATTAAATTTTTATATATATGACTGCTTTCCCGTTTTTATTATTATTAATGTTCTTAGTATTTCATGAAATGCAATTTACCGACTCGTAAATGTAATCTAAACAATCTAAACATCTTGAAGTATAAGACTGATGTTATCTACTAACAATGTTTTTCTTGTAGCTTCACATTCAAAGCTTGCTGTACGTTAAAACTGCAATCCAAGAGAACGTCAATTTCTGACCTAATACTGGTGTACAATATCGAAGCAGAAACCTTTAACAATGAACGAAGATTTTCTAGAGTTTATTTCAAAGACGATTACAATCATAAACAGCATGTAATCAAACGTCGATTCCCATTTGTACCAGGAAAACTAACATATTGTCAAGATGAAGTAGTTTATTTAAAAGATAATACCAGGGATATCTTATCTGCTATAAAGGTAATTTTTCGTTGTTTTTTTTTATCTCTTACGAGTATATGAATTTTACATTTTCAAAATATAAAGTTCTAAGTTTTAAAATTTTATAAACGAATTACAATATAATTGTTTTGGTTTCATTGTACTAATAAAGTTAAATTTAAGGAACAAATTGATTAAAATAAATTTATATTGCCTAAATATGCAACCGGCCTATATAGTCTATTCAGATAATTTATACTGAAGGCTTTGGTTGACTGAAACTTTAAATCTAGTATAACTCTTTCTATTTATATAGATGAGATCAATTATGTTTCAAAGGAATAATTTCAATAATGTTTTGCTTTACGACAGTATAACATATCACTTTTGCTTAAATAAATCATTTTGTTTAGTTTCGATTAAACTATACTCTTGGCAATGATAAACCAAATGGACCTATATTGAATAAACAAAAATCAGAGAAGATTTTCGAAGCCACTTTCCAAAAAGACTGTGGATCTGATGATACATGTCAAAGTTACTTAGTTCTGGATGCCCGATTAAGACTACCAGGTAAGAGCAACTTTTATAAAAACATGTGGAAAATTTCGCTGTTTCATAAGTTCTATTATTACATACATATATTTAAATAGCAATTTTCACAATAGAGTAAATAAATGCTAAAAAAGATTGTTACATCAATTTTTATTGCATCTGTTAATAATGGTCAACAATAACAATTTTGTTTTCAAAAATAACTTTTTTGTCATAGTTGCTGATTTAAATGTTCTAATTTTGTATTCATAATAAACTTAAGATACAAATTGCGTTATATCTTAAATCATTTTTCATTTAACGGGGCCGTTTTTAAAATAATTTTGACGAGGAAAGTACAATTTTTAAAACTGTTTCTATTGTGCAATAACTACTTTATTACGCAATCTTAATATTTTTCATATTACCGCTAAATAGTTCATAGAATCACTGAAGTCAATGATTGTACAATTATTAAAATTATACGATTTTAGGACAAGTAAAAGATGAATACTTATTAAAATTGGGAGAACAAGATGAACTAAAAGTAGATATTTCTGTCAAAAATGAAGGCGAACCTGCATATGAAACTCAATTGTTTATTGCACATCATCCAAGTTTAAGTTACATTGCTATTGGAGAAAAATCGGTAAGTTTTTTTTTAATTGTAGACAAATTCAGCTTTTTTTATCATATAAATAGTTTTGAAATAATAAAAATTTTAGGCCAATATTATTTGTAACTACCGCAACGAAACATTAGTTGTATGCAGCTTAGGAAATCCATTCAAACAAGATCACAAAGCGAATGTGTACTTAAGATTTGAGCCGAAAAACCTCGGCAAGACTGAAAAACTTTTGAATTTCACTATTTTTGTTAATTCCACATCAACAGAAAGATCCAATCAGACATTTTCTTATCTGACAGCGCAAGTAGTGAAAAACGCCGAAGTGGGTATAACTGGGTAAGTTAATAGTTATATTCTTTTTAGCTCGCCGTACGTAGTACAGAAAAGCTTAAGTGTTTGTCTGCATAATTTGTCTGTAACATTCTCGGATTGAAAAATTTCTTTAAGAAAAAGTTCGTCATTTATCGCCCTGATTTCGAAAATGTAAATATGTCATATACTTGGTAACATGTTGGTAAATGTATGTGTTATGTAGAACGAGTCTTTCCAACTTCGAATAAATTACTTATTAAAACAATGTAGCAAACATAGAAATATACCATGTAAATACATTTTCTAACTAGCAAATAGAACTATATTCGACTAAAAATACTTATCTTTTGCCTAAAACGATAAATAAAATAAACATTAAAACTTAAAACAATTTTATAATGCTGCAAAAATTTAACAATATATATTTGCTTATGTGTTTTGGTAGGGCTGCAACTTCGCACGTATTTTATGGCGGAGAGGTAAAAGGTGAATCTGCTATGAATTATTTCGACGACATTGGTTCAAGAATTATCCATACGTATCAAGTAGTTAATAGTGGACCATGGAAAATTGAATATTTGGAAGTGCATATTGAATGGCCGTTCCAAGTAGCGAATGATAAACCTTTAGGGAAGTGGCTGCTTTATATAGAAGATGTTCCTATTATAGACGGTAAGGCATTCACTTTTAATCATATAATACTTTGCAGTATCTTTATTACATCATATATAATGCTTAATCTTAGATGTGTTTTAAATAAGTTTTAAATTCTAATTTATACACTCCATTTCGGATATGGTTGTATTTATTAATATAGTTTATTCAGTGAGGCACTGCACGACGTATTACATTTGCATATTTTGTTTATAGTTTCAGTTTACTCTTTTATAACTATTTTTAACATCTTATTTGATAGGTGGGGAATCTTGTATGATATCATCACAGTCGGTCAACCCTTTGCACCTTAAAGTACGACCGGGCACTCAAGATATATCATTAGATAACGAAATCATTTCATCATATCAAGATCCACCATACAACATAACAACACGATCTAAAAGAGATACCGAAATGATTATAAAATCAGAAACAATATACGATGATGAAGGACATAAAAGAGAAATAATTAATATGGTAATACAAACGAAATTATAATTCAATATGGCATTTAATAAATTGAAATGTTTTTTTTTTCTAGAATTGCCAAAACGGAACAGCAAAATGCGTTAGATTTCACTGTGTTATAAAGAATTTAGAACGAAGTGGTGAAGCAACAATCAAAATCAGATCACGATTATGGAACTCCACATTAGTTGAAGACTACCCGCGAATCGATTGGATTCGAATTGTGTCCAGTGCACGAATTGTTATTCCAGCTGAATATGCGATTGAACAAAGCACAGCCAATGATATTGCTATCGTGAGTTGAATTTCTATTATTTTTATAATAACAATAATAGATTGCGTCGATGTATTTTGAATTATATGAAACACGATTTTCAATTAATCTAAAACATCTATAGGCCATTCCACGAAACATATTATAGAGCATGCTATTTGTATGGAACGTTAGAGCACAGCGATGTCATAATTCCTACATATCTATAGATTAAGGTGCGATTCTGAGCAGGTCTGTAGATCTGTAACGAGAATATGTAAGCGTTTTAAAATAATTCAATTGAATTCCAAATCAAATATTGGTGGATTCAATCAAATATATCGAACATATTTCTTGTTTTCTTGCAATTAATATCCTTTAAAATGTGTTTATTAAAGAAATCCAAAGTTTTTAAAAATGTACAGAATTATAGACTTGCTCAAAATCGCAGCAGTAGTCTGTTCTACCGCCAGTATAAGTTTGTTAAAATCGCAGTTGCAATAGGGTGAATATGGCAACTCTGCTCCTTCCTTCCTCCTTAAGAATATACGCTGAAAAATAATGCTGCAATAGAATATAGTACTAATTGTATACAGTGATTCGAGACACGTATACTTCAAATCATAATAAATTAACTCAGTTATAATTGTGATTACTGGATTCAATTGTTAATATGACTACATAATATTTAGATATGCTCAATACTTTTAATATCGTTTTTATAAGCGTTTTTGTTAAGCCTGTCTTCTTAAAATTCACAATTACTTTCAAAATATCTTTCAAAATTGAAGCTTAATGTTGTATTTATACTAGACAATTTTCTTTAAAATATAACAAATAAAACATTCAACGATATAGCCTATCCAGAGCTCTTAAATATTTATGTATAATTTACAGTTCCAATATCTATAAAATCATATGCTAAATTCAATATAACTTGTATGCTGGACGAGAAAATGTGACCAATATCGCATTTAGATGAAACAGGAAATACCGATATGTAAATTGTATGTGTATATTGTATATTATAAATTTTTTATTCCTATAACTTCCATGAAAAAAATATAAGTATTTAATACAATTTAAATAGAATGCTGAGAAACAAAATAAGCATACATTTTATATAGCGGCGTATTTTTTTTCCTTTAAATGTATCCCTGTATTAAAGCATCGGTCAAACTTTCCCATGCGACATACCAGTTGTTTTAAACTTCCCATAATGCTTTTATAGATATCGGGCCTCTTAATTGT
The DNA here is from genome assembly GCA_018344505.1 of Nebria ingens riversi. Taxonomy (NCBI): domain Eukaryota; kingdom Metazoa; phylum Arthropoda; class Insecta; order Coleoptera; family Carabidae; genus Nebria; species Nebria ingens. The sequence continues at coordinate 25,538 of JADQWA010000186.1, forward strand.
AAAATAAAATACAAGAGCCCTGAATGGACTGTTTACCTTTAATAATATAATGTATTTTATTTTTACAGGCGGAAACATTAGCATACCCTGACTTAAAAGATCAACAAGAAGCAGAACCTGCTCCACTGTGGATTATAATAGTAGCAGTAGTAGCTGGTTTATTACTGTTAATATTATTAACATTATTACTGTGGAAACTTGGTTTCTTCAAGCGGCAACGTCCAGATCACACGTTGTCGGGAAATATTGAGAAACATAACAATCGAGAAGGAGAACCATTCTTAAGCTGAGATACGCTAATACATTTATAAAGTAACATCAAAACAGCTCAATACTGTATCCTGGTTAAGATAACCTAAGTGATTATCCATCATGAAAGACTGTATGGACCATTCTTTTTAGATGGATACAGGGTACTATTAGCATTGAATAATAGAGAGAAGACTGTATGATAGATTCAAAAGCCTAAAAACTTTTTTTCCAAATTAGTTGCTTCTTCCAAGTGATTTAAAGTCAAATCCCAGACATATAATTCATGTGACGCTAGTCTATGGAGACAAACATATAAAATATCTTCAACTTCAGCATATTTTTGTCATTAATCAAAAAAACTCTAAAAAGATTTAAATAATTGAAACTATTACAATATAAAAAACAGTACATTGAAACAATATATAAAATATGTAATAGTTTATTGAAAAACAATTCTCTTTGCTAGTAGAACCTAGCACGCTTGGGTTTGAGTTGGAGAATAATATGACGTTATATTAAAATTTCGTAGTTCACTAACTCGTATCTTATGTGAAAAGTGCCAGAAACTATAATAAAAACTTCGGTTTTTAGCTTTGTGATATAAATTTTGTATATTTGAGTCTAAGAAAAAAGCAAATTTAGAACAAAAGTGTTTTGAACAATAAGCGTTGCTTTTATAGCACACAGCTGAATCAGTGAATTTATAGAATTAAGCGCTATTTATTTAAGTAATTAGATTAAGAAATCAATAGCCAACGTTACTTAGTATTTTGTTAATGTTAATTGTAAATAACGTAAAATCGGAACCGAAACATTTTTTATTGTAAAATATTATTATCAGATATTAATACACATTTTTTTCAACACAAAATGCATAATAATTATAAATGTACTTTACAAGTATAGTACTAATCAGAGTACTTTTCAAATATCTATACACTTGTTTATGCTCGTCCATATTTTTTTCACTGCCTAGTGTCGGCCTAATTTAAAGTAATTTATTTTGCCGTAAGATATGTTAGTATATTACCTGAAATATAATATTATTATGTTGGTGCTACCGGTTCTAAACCACATACTGATGTAGTTCATCATTATATGTATTCATATAGAAATATGAACATCTTAAATAATTTATTTTATTATACATTTCTATAAAAAAGCACTTTTGTTAAATTGATAATCTACTGACAGTCTCACAATCTTAAATATACACTATAAATACTTTATTGCCGGATTAAAAAAAATGTTAATTCAATTTTTCTTCATAAATCTGAGATAATTATATAAAAACTCAAGGAAAAAATTCGGCGCATCTAGAAATTGTTAAAGGGCGCTATATATATATATATATATATATATACGCTGTATGTGGTTTCAATACAAAACCGTAAGGAAACTTCAAATAAATTTATAAAGTTAGGGTTTCAACCACTAGGAAACAAAGGGTTGCATGTGTCTTTTAATTAGGAAAAACAAAACAAACCGCTAAACAGTACTAAGCAAATTCTATCAAAATATTGTTGTTTTTTTTTTCTAAATTATATTTCTTTCCTTCTATTACTTTCAAAATATTCCTCCATCTGGCTGACTCGATAATTTTGAACGATCTTGCGATCAGAATTGTTATTTTTTTTAGATTTAATCATCGGTGGTGTAAATAACACGCCTACATTTGTGTGTTCTATGCCACCATCTGTAGCTGAGATCGCAAAAAAGCGAAATTTTCATGAAGTATCTTTGAGTATGTATAGCTATGTATTTGGAAACATTGGTACTACAGTAACAAAATGCAAGAAAATCTACTATTAGCTGTTAAAGCATCTTAATATGAGCGTAATAATATGGTGCTACAGATTGATTGGTAGTATAATGTATGAATACTGTTTAATAAAATTATTTAAATAAATTTTAATATACATTTTGAATGTATATGATGGTTTTAAATTATTGTAATATAACTTTGCTGCTATTTCAAAAATACATACATAACTTTCATTACATTTTAAATTCGAATTTGCTTACTACACCTGTGACTACTGACCGTTTAGAAATGGTTTTATTATTTATTTTTTGCATGCCCTTTTGTATTTCAGCGCATTTTAAATTCACAACTATGGTAGATGAGCTGTATGTATGTATATATGTACATACAATACAATAGCTAGTTTGTTCAAAATAGAAAGAATTTTAAAACCAAAAATAAATAAATTCTTATGAAAATTAAATTACAAATAGTCTCAAAATCTATTAGTGTTAAATTGTACTTAAATTGTTATTATTATATAAGATTTTTTATAGAAATGAAAAGTAAATTAATAACTAGCAAATACCCGTCATAAATGACGCTATTACTGTAACAAGTGCTTCAAAACTAGTAACTACATCGTTGGTGAATGTGCGCTTTACATTTTAGGGAAGAAGTTTTCCATGCTGTAACGTATACTGATTGTATTGTTTAAGGCTGTACATAAATACACATAGTTGCTTAAATACATTCGTAAAACTGCAATTTTTAATACAATGCATTGCTTATTTACTTTTCAGGATTTTATTATTAATAATTTGACCTGTAACAACGTGAGGAAAATAATAAATTTCCAAAAACAAACAAATATACTAATAAAAATTATATATATATATATATATATATATATATATATATATATATATATTATATATATATATTCTTTTTTGATACATGAAAAGTAAAAGTTTTACACCTGTATTTATGCAGCATGTGTGTTTTATGCGACATATGCAACTCGCAGTGCTTGTGAGCTTACATAGTTGCTAAATGCCTGTTCGTATGTTTCTGCTCGGTAATAAATTATTTCAACAACATATTCATAAAACTAATATGTCAATTCTGAGCAAGTGTAACGAGAATCTATAAAATGTTGAAAGGCTTTAAAATATTTTAATTGAATTGCAAATCCAACATTTGTGGTATCTATAAAATATATCGAACATAATTCTTACTTTTAGCAACTAATTATCCTTAATTCATTATGGAATTACAGGTTTTTCAAAATTTTACAGATTCTGTTTATAGAATAGTAGATTTGCTCAGAATTACAGCATAACATATTTATGTAATTATGCCATGATCTATTTTTGATAGCAATACTTTTCTGTGTTTGTATATTAACAAATATTTTTAGTTATTATAAAATTGAATTATATAAACTGTAACACATTTTGTTTTGTGTTTGTATATTTTCCAAAATCCAGTACCGTAAATAGTTGTGGCGTGATATGTATATTCTGTATATACTAAATATTGTACATACATAACTTTTTTTTTGAAATTATACCTTTCCATCGAACTTAAAAAAGCACGACTGATCAATAGATAATAGATCATTATGATCTTTAAATAGAATTAAAATCAAACAAGCTACATCATTCCATTTTAGTGACAAAAATTTATTTCGCTAATAAATACTCTAATTCTCTAATAAATACTTAAATTGCACAAGAATTTTATATAATTTTTAATTTTATAATTTATATGTAATGAGGTTCTGTAACAAGTATAATGCAATACTGATGGTAGTATTTTCCTGTAATAATTGTTTGATTTGTTTGTATAAGCGGAATCGGACTAGAAGAAAAAGCTAATATTTTAAAAAAATAACCAAACCAGATTCTGGTTGGAATGTTTTCTCTGTCTAGTTTGAATCTGATAAATAGGTTAATAAATTGTTAAATAAATATAAAATATTTTATAATAACTGTGGTTTACCATATAATAACTTGTAAATAGCTACCCTATTAAAATGATATAGACCAAAATACATTTGAAAACACGTTTAACAGTTATGGAATTCGGCGCAAAATTTTTAATAATTAAACCAACAATCAATATAAAAATACGTTAAAAGTATGTATTATTGTTGCTTAGGTCGTTTTATAATTATATTATATTATCTTAAAAAATAACGTTTTAAAAACAATGCCTGGCTTTTGTTTAATGATTATTTTTATTTAAAAATTATTATTAGCATAAAAAGCGTGTGACTGTTGACTGTTGCGGAAATGAAATTTTTAAGAGGTATTTGTGATATATTTAATGGTATTTAATAGAGACAGGAGGAGAAATACGTGAGTTTTAATTTATTTTGAACGTACCGCTTCTTATGTAAGGCGGTAGTTTTTATATATTATACACTCATCTTTGTCTAACTAGTGCTTTTCAGTATGAAGGTAACTATTTTGTACTTTCTCTGCCTCTTCCTCTGATCACTGTCAGGCTACTGTCGGTGTGCCTCATGTGTCGTCAGAGATTTACCGAAATATTTATCATTGTCTAATATATTCTACAACAGCACGAGTAATTTTTTTTTATAAAATGAATAAAACGTTAGATTCTGCAGAAGCGCAGCTACAAATTCGATTCATTACCAAACAAGAACAGTAAGTTATAGCATTCTAACCTCACTAACGAACAACTTCCACAACTAAAACATTATTTACATTTAATTTAGGTATGCTGTTGCAGATGTGCCATTCTCCGTACCGGCAACGATTGAATGTGTAGCGCTTGACACACTTGTAAATGAACTAATCAAAGAAAATCGGTCTGAAGAATGGACACACGTTGAATTTGATTTCTTGGTTTGTGATGAATTCTTACGAGTACCACTGCTTGAACACCTTCAAGAACGGTCTGTATCAAGTGAAGTGACTGTTGACGTGGAATATGTTGAGAAACACCCCAGCCCCGAGCCACAAGATTGTCTTATGCATGATGATTGGGTGTCAGCAGTACATACTAACGATAAATGGTATTTATTTACTCTTTACATATAAAGGCGCAGATAGTTACTTGTTTTTATTTGTAGGATATTATCAGGTTGTTATGATAATACAATAAATATATGGACAGCGAAAGGAAAACACAAGCTTAGTATTCAAGATCATACTGCGTTAGTGAAGGCTGTTGCTTGGATACATCTAGATGAAATAAGCGGCAGTTTTGTAAGGTAATTGTTAAAATATTAATAAATAATTTTATTTGAGTTTTCGTTAAGTAAAGTCATTTTTATGATGAAAAAGTTATTATTAAAGCTAAAGCATCTCCGTCAGCCAGACGGTAAAAGTAAAAAGTGGTAGAATGTTAGAAAACATGCAGTGATTTGCACTGGACTTTTACTTTCTTATACGAATGTATATAAGGAAGTATTGTAATCATGAAAAAAATAGATATTTTAAAGGAAATACATGTTTGACCTTCCCTGCGTCGAGTCGAACTATTTACAGAATTCCGTTTGTCTGTGTGTGTGTGTGAATCTTCTACAGCCAAAACGGCCAATTCTATAATCATAAAACTTGTATATGGCTCGGAAGAAAACCTCCTATTTTGAAAAGAATATTCAAACCGGAAGTGCATGTTTACTCTAGTTATTTTTTGGCAATTCTGCAATATTTCCAAAACGGCAAATATACTAATATTCAAGATGAAAGATACTAAAATTATGCACAACTTTTGTTTAAAAATTTTCTTCAAAAAGTTTACCGATTATAAAAAAATTACTATTTAAATTTTAAATGTCTTATTTATGTTGCCATGAGAATTAAAATATTATATAGACATATTTTGTTAGGTTTTTAATTCATTTGAAGACATACATCTGCAGTATATTGCATTGAACTTTCTGCATATATTAATAACCCCTCTATCAAAACAATATATGTCCAATGCAATACACTGCAGATCAGCTTAATTAAATACAATAATATAAATATTCAATGAAATATAATTATTCATTACATATTAGTAATTATTATGACCAAGCATTTGTTAACTTTCAAATAAATACCTTATATATATATATATATATATATATATATATATATATATATATATATATATATATATATATATATATACACATATATATATATATATATATATATATATATATATATATATATATATATATATATATATGTATATATATATATATATATATATATATATATATATATATATATATATATATATATATATATATTCAATACTACAATATTTTAAATACATCACTAATCTTTTAAACACTTTTCTCCCAATTTATTTTAGTCTATTTTGTTTTCGTGTTACTATTTTGACAGGAATAGATTATATAATTTATTAAATATATATTACCATACTATGGCAACAAATAAGAAATTTAAGAATCTCAATAGCAATCTTCTTGTAATCGGTGTATACTTTTTGAACTTTTGAATCAAAAGTTGTGCGAAATATTATTATCTTTCATTTTAGTTATAATTGTGTGTGTAAAAGTGCAGCCGTTTCAGAGATATTGTTGTGACAGCAAAAACTGGCTAGAGTAAATATGCACTTCCGGTTTGCATATTCTTTTCAAAAATAACAAGCTTTCTTGCGAGCCATATACAAATCTTAAATTTAAAGGTTCATAATTTTAACATCAACAGTTTCGGCTGTCGAGCGCTTACACTCATACATACGTTATTCCAAAAGTAGTCAGACAAATCTCAAAATTGTTTTTTTTTTCCTGATTACAATACTTATTACTTCGTATAAGAAAGAAAAAGCGGTAGAAAACATTGTATTTTAGATGGTGGGATTAGCAAGTAAATGATAGTTTATGCAAAAATAGTTTTAATAAACACAATTTTTTTTTTTATTATATATATTTTAATGTTGTGTTGCAGCGCTTCACACGACCAAACAGCTATGATATGGCACTGGGACATTTCATCAAACAAAGCCGAATGTAAACAGGTATGCAGAGGGCACGAAAGAGGTTTAGATTGCGTAGGAGTAAGCCCGAATAAAGAAAAAATCGCTACTGGTAGTTGGGATACAATGTTGAAACTATGGTCTGCATGTAAGTTATAGACATTTTAAAAATTGTATTAGTGTATGCATACTAATAATAGAAAATTCCTTATTCTATATATTAACGATGTACTTCAGTTAGAATATGAAAAATATCTAATAAACTTTAGCAAAAAGACGTATTCTTTAATGTCAAGCTTTTAAAAATTAAAAGATTTTATTTATAGAATTAGAAACATATTTAGAATTGCACCTTTTTTCGGCTTTAACTTCATTTAGATCACTATTAATAAATATTAATTTATATTTAAAATCAATTGATATTTTTATAGCTCTAGACGACGTAAATGATGGTGAGCCTATCAGCAAGAAAATGCGAGGAGATCATGCCAAAGTAAGAGTAAGTATTCATTAGCTTTTATGCAATCTTTAGCTCGCCGTAAGTTGTTGACCAAAAATACAACGATCTTCAATATTCACTTTAGAAATCTCCCATATTTGTTTGGCCTTCACATTTTTTCATGGTAAATGAAATATATGAGCTTCAGCTTGTTGTACAATAATTAATTATTTGAATTTTTACTTTCTTATGCGAATGTATATAAGGAAGTATTGTAATCATGAAAAAAATATTCGAGATTTTAACGGAAATACATCTTTTGACCTTCCCTGAGTCTGACTATTTTTAGAATTCTGCCTGTGTGTATGTGTGAACGCTCTGCAGCCAAAACGGCTAATGCTATAATCATCAATCTTTAAACTTAAAACTTGTATATGTCTCGGAAGACAACCACCTATTTTGTAAAGAATATTCAAACCGAAGGTGCATGGTTTACTCTTGTCATTTTTTCGAAATTCTGTAATATCTCCAAAACAGCTGCACTTATAGAAAATATACTAGTATTCAAAATGAAAGATATTAATATTATGCACAGCTTTTGTTTAAAACAATTCTTCAAAAAGTTTATCGATTACAAGCAAATCACTATTTAAATTTTTGAATGTCTTATTTATGTTGCATGGGTTACGTAGGTATAGGAAGTTATACTTATGGTTAGTAAAATATTAAAACATTATATATACATATTTTGTTAGGTTTTTAATTCTTTTGAGAACTAAAACATCTGCAGTGTCTTGTACTTTACTTTCTTATACGTAGTAGGTATATATTAATAACCCCTCTATCTAAACAATATATGCCTAATACGTATAAGAAAGTCCAGTGCAATACACTGCAGATGCTTATTAATAAATTTCTTATAGACACCGCTTCATACATTAAAAGGACATAAAGAAGCTATTTCATCTATAGTTTGGACAGCAAATGATACCGTATGTACATCATCAATGGATCACACAATCAAATTATGGGACACGGAGTTATGTGGTATACGAACGGAAATTGTAGGAAATAAATCGTTTTTCTACGCGGATTATTCACCACTCAACAGAACAATTATTACAGCGTCAGCGGACAGACATATAAGATTATATGACCCTAGATCATTAGGTTAGTTAAGTTTATTTAGAAAAAAATTTAATTGCTGAGGGTTTGTTTAGAAATAAAGATTTGGCGAATGTTAAGTTTGGGAAACCTTATACAAATATGTATCAACGTTTTATGTATTATAGATGGATCAATAGTAAAATCAACATTCACATCTCATAGTAAATGGGTTCAGTCAGCTCGTTGGTCTACAACAAATGAATTTTTATTTATATCCGGTGGTCATGATAATCAAGTAAAACTGTGGGATACAAGAAGGTAATATTATATTAGTGAAATAATTTATATATCAGAAAATGTAATTACAATCTTTTAGCCCCAAGGCACCTTTGTATGATTTGTCAGGCCATGAGAGGCAAGTTTTGTGCTGCGACTGGTCCAATCCAAAATATATGGTATCTGGTGGCGCTGATAACACAGTTCATATATTCAAATCAAAGAAGGCTACGAGTACAGAAAAATTATAGATTTGATTTGTTGTCTATTTAATTAACTCTGAACCAGTCATTCTACTTCCGCTAAAATCCTATATATATATATATATATATATATATATATATATATATATATATATATATATATATATATATATATATATATATATATATATATATATATATATATATATATATATATATATTTATATATATATATATATATATATATATATATATATATATATATATATATATATATATATATATATATATATGCTATCTGAAAGATTTATTTTTATATGTTAATTTCCTATACTTATATGTCAGATAGGTAAGGAATTTATTCAGCGGCGAAATGATTGGTTCTTCGTGTATTTATTTGTATGAATTGTTATACGAATTAATTAAATTGCATTTTTTTTTAATATCTGTTTTTATTATTATTTAATGCTTATTATTTATATTTTGAAAAATCAATTGCAATGAATATACTATATTTATGTGCAAAAACTTACAAATTATATTTGATTTTAATAGTCTTTTAAAAAATAGAAAGTTTTCTTGCCAGCCATATACAAATTTTAAGTTGAAAGTTTCATAACTTGACTCAACAGTTTAGGCTAATACGCAATACACACATATGTCATGCCAAAAATAGTCAGCATCGATTCAGGGAAGGTCAAAAGGTGTATTTCCGTTAAAGTCTAAAGATCGTTTTTTTTTAATGATTACAATACTTTTTACTTCGTATAAGGAAGTAAAAACGCCATAATTATGTATACTTATTAACAGTACTATAGCCGAATTCGCATAAGAAGAATATTTTTGTGGCATGAATCATTACTACACTTCATATGAATATATGCAAAAAGGGTTTGATTCATGTCACAAAAATGTTCTTCTTATGTAAATTCGACTATATATAGGCTAGGATCCTTGTAGTATATATATATTTGATTAAAATATTTAAGTTTCTATTACTTATAGTTGCATAAAACTAGCATATAATACTTAAAACGCGTAAAATAAATAATAAGTAATCAAAAAATCTCAGAAATATTGCTTTCGTTTATGCCAAACCTCCATTTGAATGAGCATCAGTTAACTATCAATTAGTTAAAACCAGGTTAGATTTTATGTTAATTTTGTTTTGATTTAAATTTTAACATAAATTTCATGTTTGCCTGTGTAAACCGTACTTTAATATTTCATTTTGATGTAGATGGCAACACTAACTAAAGTGACACTCTCATTTCAAGTGATTACAAGCATAACCTATAAATAGTTATTAAAAACTTTCCTACTACATAAAACAAATGTAAATACTATTCGTTAATGTATGAGTTCTTGGCTATGTAACGAAGTGATAAATCTATAATAGAACTTTTAAAAATGAGCTCTAAGAAAGGGCCTGGTTTTGGATTTTCTGGCTTTCAACTACCATCAAAACCAAAACGAGTAAACAATGCAATACCGCCTCCACCCTCGACTGGCGTCAGTAAACAAGGTTATTCAACGATGACGGCCATAAGTCAAAATGCACTGGCAGCTACGTATGGTATGCCTCGAAAACGGGCTAAAACTGAAGAAGAGTACTTCGACGAGGATGATGATGACGGCATGTCTAGTACTCCAGCACTGGCGTATATTCCAGCACCAGGAAGCCCTACGCGAGATGCAATTTCTCATATACAAAATAACGACGAGGATGATGACAGTGAAGAAGATCCTCTGGACGCGTTCATGGCCGGTATTGAAAAACAAGTTAAGGTGGAAAGTGTAGCACCACCTTCAGCAGCCCCTGCTGCGATCCGAGATGATATCGAAGGAGAAGATCATGAAGAATCTTATTATAGATATATGGAAGAGAATCCTAATGCGGGTGTAATAAATGAAGGATCTGATCCAGAAGTCGAATACGATGACGATGGTAATCCGATAGCGCCAATACTTAAAAAGATTATTGATCCACTGCCTCCTATTGATCATACTACGATCACTTATGACCCGTTTGAAAAGAATTTTTACACTGTCCATGAAGAAATTAGTTCACTTCCTAGAGATAAGCTAATTGAACTGAGGCATACATTAGGAATTAAGGTAAATATACATCACTAATTGAAATGATGGCCTTGTTGCATCAATAGGCAAAATTCATAATTTTACATTATTTTATACTCATATTATTTATTCACTTTTGAAATGTATAGTTAGATTTAAAAAAAAATTTATATCCCTTCTATTTATCATTGTTACCAATAGAGAGGAAAGTAAATAAAACATTTTGTTAATATGTTACGATTGACTGCTTGTTGCGTGTCAGTATGTTATTTTTCGCAGAGTATCGTTTTTTTTGGTCCAAATTGTTCTGATTTCTTAATTTAAAACGTAAAATAATATTAAATAAACATTTGTCAAAACTGCACATCTCAGTAGTGTGCAATTGGCAAACGAAATTATTGTTGAGGTCGCTAGTGTCGTTGTTAGCAAAATGGCTGCTCTCAGTTTACTTTGACCACTGAAATATATAATAACTGGAAGGGCACTGCCAGGCCAACCCATGAGTGTAAAACGGGCCGAGATAGCATGATATAGGAAGGTATATGTTTCTCTTTCCCATACTTCTGCACATGCGCATTAGTGACGAAGCCACGTTATGTACAGTCTCGTTAGAAAGTGTTAGAAGTGCAGAGAGTATGAAATATATGTGCTTAGCTTAGGCTTAGAGGGTTATTGAGAAAAATAAAATGGTGAAGCATTGCTGCGTGGAATTCCTACGTTAACAAATCACCTATTTAATGAGCTAAACAGTCAATGATATACTATTTATAACTACTGTTTTACTTGCCAAGCGGACTGTACCGACAGAGAGAGATATACCCCCCTGTGATTCTCTCTCGGCTCGCAGCGAGCACGTCAGTAGCCGTTCCAGTTATTTACAGGCAAGTAAAACAGTAGTTATAAATAGAATATGTCATTGACTGTTTAGCTCATTAAATAGGTGATTTGTTAACGTAGGAATTCCTCGCAGCAATGCTTCACCATTTTACTTTTCTCAATAACCATCTAAGCCTAAGCTAAGCACATATATTTCATACTCTATGCATTTGTAACACTTTCTAACGATACTGTACATAACGTGGCTTCGTCACTAATGCGCATGTGCAGAAGTATGGGAAAGAGAAACATATACCCTCCTATATCATGCTATCTCGGCCCGTTTTACACTCATGGGTTGGCCTGGCAGTGCCCCTTCCAGTTATTATATATTTCAGTGTCAATGTTCAACTTTATAGGAAAAGCCTAAAAGTACCGTGACGTCATGATCCCTAATTATGTGAAACTTTTAAAAATTAATCATGATTCTCTCACTCGATATCGCTTTAATAATATTTCAATATAATACTTAAAGAAAAAAAAAACTGCAATTTAATCGTGCTATAAAATTTTATTTGTTTGTCTTGATCCTACAGTCCAAAATACCAAATTAGTCTAGTATCATCGCCTATTAAACAAAAATTCTAAAATAAAGCATCTGCAACGTCTTGCACTGCACTTTCTTATACGTAGCAGATATATTTTGTTTAGATAGGAAGGATATTAAAATACAAATGTTTAAACATTCAAGAAAATATAATTATTCTTTACGCTAGATTTGAATATATATATATATATATATATATATATATATATATATATATATATATATTATATATATATGTACATATATTAAATAATTAACTTGGAGGGGTGGGGGGGGGGGGCTACAGAGATACTGTTTCTGATATCACTTACAATTTTATTTTGTGAACGAATACAACTTTAATGATATATTTTTAAAAATGTATTTATCTTTTTTCTATCAAGGTTACTGGTCCTTCACCACCCTATCCTATAACAAGTTTTGGTCATTTATCTTTCGATGAGCCACTCTTAAAAGCTATAATCAAATCCGAATACATACAACCAACCCCGATTCAAGCCCAAGCTGTACCAGCTGCGTTAGCTGGCCGTGATTTGATTGGTATAGCGAAAACGGGCAGTGGTAAAACAGCAGCATTTATTTGGCCCATGTTAGTACATATTATGGACCAGAAAGAACTGCAGCAAGGTGACGGACCGATTGGTTTAATTCTGGCTCCTACCCGAGAACTGTCACAACAAATCTACAATGAAGCAAAGAAATTTGGAAAAGTGTACAACATTCAAGTAGTGTGCGCGTACGGTGGTGGTTCGAAGTGGGAACAATCGAAAGCACTGGAAGCCGGTGCGGAAATTGTTGTTGCTACACCGGGACGTATAATCGATTTGGTTAAAATAAAAGCTACGAACTTACAAAGGGTCACATTTCTTGTGTTGGATGAAGCGGACCGAATGTTTGACATGGGATTTGGTAAGATTATATATCTGCTATTTAGTTTTAGTAAAGACTGGTTTATATAAGCTGTAAACTTAAGATTTGACGTTAGAAAAATAGCCTCACACCGTACATTTAATCATTCGAGCATAGAGAACTCAATTAGCTTTGCTCATTGGGCCTACACTGATTTACTCTGATCAGGACAAAATGACGTCATCAAAACAGTAAAGGCAAGGTCAGTATGCGTTAGTGTAATGACACTAAATAGTTTAAAACGATCGCATTTTTACTTTTTATTATTTAGCAATATAACAGTATCGAGAATTAACAAACCATAGGGTTCTCTTACTATCCGCAGTCGCTGGGCTAGTATGACTGCGTAAACGTGTTGCCGACTATAGTTTGACTCAGCGCTGTCACAGTACTGTCACAATTAGTGGATAATAAGAGCTACTTTTCCGTTAGCCACTAAAGTTACTACGAAGTAACTTCATGTGATCTAGTGCATTCCCATTACCCAGATTAACCGTCATTTGAAAGTCACTTTGCAGTGTCATATATTATTTTTGCCGCCCTTTTTATAGATCTCAAATAATTTAAAAATCTAACAAAATATTTATATATAACATTTTTAATTTTTTTACTAATCTTTGAGATACTTTTTCACAAAATCTATTTGTCTATAAAATCTATAGATGTTAAATGTCAACTCCCAAATTATTTGACTTTATTTTGTTTTCCAGTGTCAAATTCTAAACAATTTGCCTGTTAACCATTGGTAGGCATAGTTAACATGATTTATTAAATATAATTTACCATACCTGTGTAACTATTACGACATAAATAAGAAATGTAAGAAATTGAACTGCAATTTTCTTGTAACTGATACACTTTTTGAAGAAACTTTTCAAGCAAAAGTTGTGCAAAATATTAATATCTTTCATTTTAAATATGACTAATTTTACTGTAAGTGCAACCGTTTCGAAGTTATTGCAGAAACTGCAAAAAATAATTAGAGTATACACGCATTTCCGGTTTGAATATTCTTTTCACAGCTAGACCATATACAAGTTTCATAATGTCTCTTTCAACAGTTTTGGCTGTAGAGCCACACACACACACACACACTTTATCTCTCACACACACACTCACTCACTCTTTAAGAAAGTAAACATTGAATAAGTCGCCGTTTTTGACTTGGAATTACCCTTTAATATTGTTAACAAAATTAAATAAGTAAATTAGGTATAACAAAAAAATAACCATTTTTAGATAAAATTACTTTTTAACGGTATTATTAAAAATGTAATGTTCGTCGGGTCTGTACGATGATATAAATTGCATATTTTTAAATATAAAATATAAAAATTGTCTTATGGTTACCCATTTTCCACTAGTTTTTGAGTTGTCCTCTACGGTCATTGAACGACCAAGCTCTCAGTTAATCAGAAATCCTGAGCTCGACTGTTCATTTAAGGAGGGTGGCGTATGAACCGCTAATTTGTACATATTAGTTGATCATAGTAAATATCTCAGCCATAAGGATATGCAGGTAGGTTCATATATATGGAATACATAACTAATAACTTGATACATTTCTTATATTTCAAAAAATATAATATTTATATGCTATATGGGTTAGTATATTCCTAATTGTATTATACCTACTATTGAAATGGTTACTATAATGCTTTACTACAAATAAATGAAATGGGCTTTATTTTAAATCTGCAATTTATTTCGTGATATGGAAATTCTATTTTAAAAATAAGTTATTTGTTTTTAAATATATGTACTACTTATTATAAACAATTTATTTTTATAAAATTATAGGAGCTATATTATCGTTAAGGTGGCACTAGCAGAGGAAGAAAAGACAATTTTTATTTTAAACAAAAATGAAAGAGGTCATAAATTAATTTTTTTCTAATTCCTCCAGACATTACCAAATAATTACATATATATGCCAGCGAAAGGCATATGGCAGGCTTTTGGAATAAATACAAGAATATACACGTCCGTTATATTGTGCTAAGTTATTTTTAAATACCGCATTTCCTACTAGATTTAATTTATTCTACCAAATTTAAACAAATGTCTATTTTATTACTATACTTAAACAGTCCTATATAAACATATTAAATGTATTTACAGCAAGGTTTATTGTCATTTTTGTAAAATGTATTTAATTTGTATTACAGAGCCTCAAGTACGTTCTATTTGTAACCACGTTCGCCCAGACAGACAAACTTTATTATTCAGTGCTACATTTAAGAAAAAAGTTGAAAAACTCGCAAGAGATGTGCTGTCAGATCCAGTTCGTATTGTACAAGGAGATGTCGGCGAAGCAAACACCGATGTTACCCAAATAGTGTTATTGTTTGGAGGGACAAATGACAAATTCAGCTGGTTAACAAGATGCATAGTTGAGTTTTTGTCCGCTGGCACCGTTCTCATATTCGTTACAAAAAAGGTACATTATTCTATTTTGAATTGTTTTTAAACTATTAGAAACTATTTTAATTAAGATTATTTAGTTCTATGACAACTAAAAATTACTCTCCATTGAAGTAAATACCAACATTTTTATTTCGATTACTTATAGAATATTCATATGTTTTTCAGTGCTTGGTTTGGTTCTTCATTTGTGTATATGACGTCATTAATTAATATTTTTGAAAACTATTTAAGAAAAAATCTTTTATACATGTTATTAGTATTTAAATTATGTAAATTTTAATTTAATAAAATTATTCAGATGCGTTATCACACTCATTCTCGTACTTTTGCCATCAAAACTTGCTATAATGACTGCACTCGTGGAACTATTATTATTCTAGCAACTCGTGGAATCATTATTATTTCAGCAACTCATGATCAAACAAAATTTTATTTCTTCTGGCGATAATTCGATCACACTTCACTAAAAATGAATTTTTAATATAAATACATGAATTAGTTGCCAGTGTAAGAATCCAACCCCACTCTCATATTCTATGAGTAATAGTGCGATTCAGAGCAAGTCTTTAGATCTGTAACGAGAATCTGTAAAAGTTTCAAAGTGTTTGAAATAATTGAATTGAATTGGAAATCAAATATTGGTAGAATCAATAGATATCGAACATATTTCTGGTTTTTTTGTAGTAAAATATTAAAAAAGTATTTATTAAAGAAATACAAATCTTTCAAAGATGTACAGATTCTCATTACAGAATTATAGACTTGCTCAGAATCGCACCATAAATTTATCGTTTGCAATTTAAATTCAACGCTCTACTTATTATAAGTTTTAGGAAAATTTTGAGTATATCAATGAAAAATGTAATTTTTTGAGTTACGTTAGAAAACATTCAAGCGTTAAACGAAAACTTTTCATTTCTTTTTAATGTTGCCGAGCATATGTGAAAAATTCCAAATGTTAAAATACGTCTTAAAGTTGAAATCTTCTTTTAGGCTGATGCGGAACAAGTTGCAAATAGTTTGACTGTAAAAGAATTCCAAGTGTTGCTGTTGCATGGAGATATGGATCAAATCGAGCGTAATAAAGTAATAACGCAGTTCAAACGGAAAGAAGTCAGTATACTGGTGGCGACAGATGTGGCAGCACGTGGTTTGGATATACCTCATATTAGGACTGTTATAAATTATGATATAGCCCGAGATATTGACACGCATACACATAGAATAGGAAGAACAGGCCGAGCGGGAGAAAAGGGCACAGCGTACACCTTAGTAACAGGTATGAATTTTCTATTATAGAATTTTAACAGTTAAAGTTAAAAGTATCATAACTAAGACTTGTTGCATGAAAAGTGTTTAAATACAGAGCAGTAACTGCAAAACGAAATTAACGTTGGTGTCTCTAGTGTTCTTAGAAGATGGTTGGTTACTCAATAAAATATGTTGTTAGTTTGCAAACAATTTGGAAATTTGCAAATGCCATTTCTTCACACAATTTAACTTGTTTTACCATACAGAATTACTATAATTTATATCACTTTCTTTTCATTTGAGAAGCTATGAAGACGTACATTCCTATTTTATTTTGAGTTCAAACGACAGTTTTTAACGCATTACCTTTTTTTTTTTGGCGAAAAATTAATTCTGTCAATTCGAAAATAAACAAATATGGTAACTGTAAGTATATATACAGTGTCGGACAAAAGTTAAGCAACTACCTTAATACAGAATAAAAACTGTAAAAATACAGAATTCATGCGTAACTATGAGAAAACTATTTATGGGCAAATGAAACACATATAATCATGTATACGAATACAAAATATCTTTGAAATTATTTTAAAAGAATAATAAATATACTGTAATAAGTACAATATTGTCGCGACAAAAGTTAAGCAACTAGTATTGATAATATTGTAAATGTTTGTTGAAATTGGCATTTTTTAGGATACAAGGCTTGATTTAGTTCAGTTTAGTCTTTATAAGTGAAGACCATGTCGCGAAAAATATATACTGAAGATTCAAAATTGCGAATTTTGAGACTACACGAACGAGGTACATCACAAAAGCGAATTAGCGAAATATTTAATATAAATAAGTCAATAATATCAAGAATGATTCAACGATATCGAGTAAGAGGGTCTGTTAAAACAGCACTACGATCAGGGCGACCACGGAAAACGACTCCCAGGGCTGATAAGCGTATTATTAAGATGGCCAGAAAAGATCCATGGATAACAGCTTCACAAATCAGAGCAAATTTGAAGGACACTGTAAGTTTTCGCACTATACAAAGACGCCTGGTAGAAGGAGGACTATATAGCCGCAGACCTGTAAAAAAAACCTTATTGACAAAAAAACAACGGACTGCCCGATTAACATTTGCTAAAGAGCATCTGAACTGGAGCTTAAATAAGTGGAAAACAGTTCTATTTAGTGATGAATCCAAGTTCAATTTAATTAATTCAGATGGTATGTGTCATGTGCGACGTCCAGTTGGGCAGAGATTAAATCCTCGCTACTATCGGACTACTGTCAAGCATGGTGGTGGAAATGTTCTAGTGTGGGGATTCTTTTCAAGACACGGCATGGGATCGGTACATCAAATAAAGGGCATAATGGACAAATTTATATATAAAAACATTTTACAAAACGTTATGTTGCCATTTGCAGAAGAAGAAATGTCATTACGATGGATATTTCAACATGATAATGATCCGAAACATACCGCAAAAATAGTTAAAGAATGGTTCGCTGATAATAATGTTAGAGTTCTCTCATGGCCAGCGCAGTCACCTGATCTAAACCCAATTGAGAACCTTTGGGAGATTGTAAATAGAAAAATTCGCGAACATACTTATACTAATGCCCCAACTCTATTTGCTGCCATTAGTGCAGCATAAAATAAACAATTTAATTTCATCTATGCCCCGGCGCGGTGATTAAAATTCAAGGATATGCCACAAAATACTGACATTTTATTAATATTAACATATTTTTAAAGAGTTGCTTAACTTTTGTCGTTATTATATATTTATTATTATTATGTTATTTATTTAGCTTTAAAATTTACTTAAAAAAAGGTTGTATTATCGGAACATCAATCTCTTAGTTTAATTTAGTCGTACAAAAATTTCCTCTCAGCGCATTCCAACTCTATAATTTATCGGGTTTTGTGAACTACTACAGCAGTTGCTTAACTTTTGTCCGACACTATATATATATATATATATATATATATATATATATATATATATATATATATATATATATATATATATATATATATATGTTGTCGCCAGAGAGAGAGCTAGTAATTTCCTTCGCCAATAGTCGTCTCCTACTGTTCTGTTACAAAAATAACAACAGAGAGCCCCAAGAGTATCCTATATGAATATATATTTAACATGTTAGTAATAAAATAATTCAAATGATGAACCTGCGCCAGCACGCAACGTGTTAAATATTGTGCTTCGTTCTACTAATTAGAAGTTTTAAAATGTTGAGAGTTGAGTTATTAATTAATTAAATGTTTGTTTGTAAATAGAAAAAGATAAAGAATTCGCTGGACATCTTGTGCGAAATTTGGAAGGTGCCAATCAAGAAGTACCACAATATTTGATGGATCTTGCCATGCAAAGTTCATGGTTCAGAAAATCACGATTCAAAGGTGGCAAAGGAAAAAACATTAATGTAGGTGGAAGCGGTCTCGGATTCAAGGAACGACCTGGACGACAATCTTTCAGTGGTGCTACTGACGTTGCCCAAAATATTGGTTCAACACTTGCTAGTATACCGAAAGTGAATAAATCCGGACCTGCTACTGATCGACTATCTGCTATGAAAGCGGCATTTAAGAGTCAATATCAAACTCAAGTAAGTTTATTAAAGAAATATATATAAATGAAAATATTGTACACCTTCGAACATAAGTCTTGTCCCTTTATAGCCACCTAAAGTCTCGCAACCAGCATTGCATGATTTTAATGCAAGTTATGCAGCACGTACAAAATCAGTTAAATTGCGTAGGTGAATCCATATCATTCGCTTATTATGGTAGGGTGGACCACCCCTACACGTGCAAAGGGAAAAAATCAATTGTTTTAAATCATTTCGGTGCGAATCAGATTCATATATATATCAAGTTTTTGATATATCAATTTTATTTGAATAAATATCAAAAGTTGATAAATCAATTTTGTGCACAGCCCTACCCTTAAATTGTATGCTTCTGCCAACATTTAGCTTCCCATACAAAATCTTTTTGTTTGTCAAGGTAAAAATTCTCTGAAATTAGCCGAAATATTTATATGTTATTGCTTCTAGAAGCTACTTTATATATTTTTTAAATTTAGGCAGTTTTAATTTTGTATTAGAAAAGTTAATATTAAATTAATTGGAGGACAAAAAAAATGAATTCAGAAATTCGCTGCTTAGGCAAAAATAAATAGTTGCGAATATGATACCGACCAGTAAAGAGAAAAATGTTGTAGAATAATTACTTTTTGATATAATTCTATGATCGTTATTAAATGTAAAACATTGTTACAGTTTACTGCATCAGCAGATTGTAGTTGGCAGAATTCAATCCAAACTGCTGTAGATGAACCAGAAATTGCAATGATTCCACCTCCACCGCCTCCTCCAATAATCACACCAACATCAACAAGTTCTGCAGCACGAAAAGGAAAAAAAAGTCGTTGGGAATAGATAAATAGCATGTATACTAATGTAACATACTTACCCCCATCCATATTATATACAAACGTTCTATAAATATAGAGATTAAAAAAATCCATTTCCTATTGTTATCAATATTTAATCGGGCATGACCCAAAGAAAGGAAGAGCATAATGATATCATTCATTTTTAAATGATATTAAATGAACTAAAGTGCACGATACACTTCCCAATGTGTAGTTATATTCGCAGTGTAGTGAAAATTTACTAAACAATAAGTGTGTTGAGCAGAAAAATGAAATATTTTCGGTATCGTTTTTATTATACGTTTATAGAACATAGTTTTATTAATTAAATTTTCTAGAATTGTAAAACTATTCCGTGTTCCGTTGCGTACTTGACTGTACCAATTTTTGAAAAATAAATATTTCAAATACTACAACCTTATTTCTTATTACACTTCATTCATCATGTCAAACATTTGAAAAAAAAAAATGTAATTCATAGAGGGTTAACATATTTTGTTTATTTTAGGGCTGCATTATTTATATTTTGTAGTATTTCGCAAATAGAGGCACGGTATATAGGTGCAAATGACGTCATACCTTTTTTCTTGGATTTTGACAACTGTTCCTCTAAAACTTGTCTTCAAAACGGTAAGTTAATTATTTTTTCTTTTTTATTATAGTTAATATTAAAGATGTCAATTATGTAGAAATAAATTTAAATAGTTTATAATTTTTTTGGAACTTACTGGATATGAGACATTTTCCCTCTGATTTAACTAACTAATAACAGAATGAATAATTTCATAGTATCTATTCTAGAACAGCGTTTTTTTTTAAATTTAACTATGTCTCAGCTATTTTATTAATCTTATTCATCTGATGTACGAAAAACTGCTCTAACAATATCATGCTCAAGCAAAAATGGTTAAACATGCAATAATACAACAAAACATACAATAATTACTATTATATAATAGATAGTATTATTTCCTTGAATTTAAAAAAATTAGTATTTTATTATCTTTCCTGTTTAAATTTATATATCTACTACGTATATAAGAAAGTCCAGTGCAAGACACTGCAGATATTTAAATAATCAGTTTTAAAGTTATATAATGAGAAAATATGGCGTTTTCAACTCAAAAGTACTCATGTCAGATTTATTTTCAATAACTATTAATTTATGTACATATATAATTATATACTTATTTAATAATCGAAATTCATATTGGTAGTGTTACAAATAATAATCGGAAAGGTTGACTGACATTTGTATTTCGCAAGTAACAATACGGGAAACATAAATATGCGTATCCGGGGAATTCATCGCCCGTGAGTTTAACGCGTGGCAAATTTATCTACAGATAATTCTTTTCGCAGTAAAATTCATTGCAAAAATTTGTACAGAAAATTATAGCATTTTTCCTGTATCATTCTTAAAATTGTAAAACAAAATAATTTCTTGACAATCTTTCGCCATTATGACCAGAAATCCTTTAGTTTTCAAATACATTAAATAACTAACAGAATATTTATATAAATAATACTTTGAATATCTCAATCTATTTGTAACCTTTTATTTTACCTTCTCAGTTAAGCCAAATTTAGTAAAGCTAACATTAGACAATGCATCACCGATGCAACAAAATGCCATGTGTTGATCATAAGTAGAAAAACAATTCATTAGTTATTCTATCTCGGTCTCTATCTAGCCTAAGGTAAACGCACTCATCACGGGAGCAAATTTAGTTAAATTTAGAATTGAGGTATACCAAGTTCTTGCAATTGTAATGGCAACATTTAAACCAAATAATTGTACAAAACTTTTAAAATAAACATCAGATATGGTCACGCACACTGACATCACACAATACGCTGAAGAGTGAACATTCCCTATAACGTCGCACGCAATAATAATAATATGGCGTCATTTGAACCATTTTTGTAAATCTCTCCATCTATCATCTACACATGTACTTACCACTTAGTTAAACTGCTACCCTGATCACATTGTCTTGATTTTTTCCTTGTAAGCAAGCGAATGATTTCTGCAGCGCCCATCTATACATTCTGTAATATTTGTTTCGCCGTTGAAGCAGTGTCGGTATATTTTTAATCAGTATATCTCATACTTCTTCCTGAAAGGCATTACTAAACATAATTTTTTGTATCGTTAAGCATAAGAAAGTGTTTAAGTGAAACAACCTGTATATTGAATTGGATTCTGTAAACTGCAACTATATCAATAAAATTATTTTTTAGTTGGAACTTTGCTAACATCATTAAATAAATCAGTCAACCCGTGCGATGATTTTTATGAATTCACTTGTGGAAATTGGATTGCAAGAAATAAGAGGATCGGCCAGTGGAATCACTGGGAAGAAGCATTCAAGAATGTATTGGAACAAATACACGGTATATTACAGCGCAACCCAAACCAACATGAATTAAAATCCCTAAATACGGCAAAAAAAATGTATCGCGCATGTATAAATTACGGTAAGAGGATTTGAACATATTTACATTTAGTTTACATTGTTATAATAAAAACTACAAGAACTGAGTGCTTTTAGAAGAATTCGAAACCATAACTTTTATTTTGGTAATTTAAGAGACTTTTTCAATATGTTTCTCATTTGCTTTCAATTTTCATTTGTGAAGATTAAAGATATATTAATTTTAAAAGTAACAATTTTCTTGTCATATCAGTGACTGTACGAAAGTGTATAATTTATTTGAAAAACTAATTTCTGGTCTTGATAAATACTCTTACTCTTCGAGGACTGCTAATGTTTCTTGAAAATTGAAGAAATGTTTTTTTTTGTTTGTTTTTTAAGAGTCATCAAAGTTAAGGAATATACAAGAACTAGTTCAATTACTCAATAAATTCGATGGGTGGCCCATCATCAATAAAAATTGGGCCACTAATGGCAATTTTTTTACTAAAATTACTAGAATAAGTTCTGAACTTAATATACATCCATTAGTACAGTATCAAGTATTACCAAATTTATATAATACATCAGAGTATATTTTATACGTAAGTAAGAAAAAATATTCTATACTTTAATTATTGTTATATTGCTTTGTTTTCAGCTAAATGATCCTCCAAATATTATTTCTTACGAATTATTAATGAATACTAAATCATACAGTAGTCAATTAAAGAAATACGTGTTTCACATGACACAGATTGTACAAGAGATAGCAACCATTAGCAAAATAAATGTTACTGCTAAAGAGATTGAAGAAGATGTTCAAAATATTGTAGAATTTGAATTACAATTAACTAGCATTATAAGAAAACAACATAATTTGAAAGAATATCAGAAAATGTCCATAACACAATTACAATTATGGACAGATATGCTTTCGTCAGATAGTAACAAAGTAATATACATTTTTTAAAGTGGTTTATAACCACAGGTACTGTACTGTTCGTCGATCCTTCTAACAGAAATGTAAAACCTAAATTAATTAGATCGACTACACAAGCACAACGTGTGGCATTTTACTAAAATAGTATCAAATGTATAAGGGCTAAATTTAGATTGCTTAAAGCAATTTATTTGTTATTTCAGATAATATGGATAGATATCATCAAAAATTTATTTATGCATAGTCAAAACCAAACCATAAATCATGTCATTGTACAAAATTTAGCAAACTTATTAAACATGAAAGAGTTGATTGATAAAACACCAAAGAAAATAGTTGGTAAATCATCAATAAAATATTAATCATATCAATTTTAAATGTATTTTTTTAGCCAATTATATAGGTTGGATGATTGTTAAATCATTTTTTGAAGATACATCTGAGTATATACAAAAAGCAGCATTTGAAATAGAAAAAATATTGAGTGGTGTCGAAGAAATAGAACCATTAACAAGGTAAATTTACTTAATGCTTACAATTAGATAATATTTATTTATATTTTATTTTTAGGCAACAGCATTGTTTATTAAAAATGAATACGCAAATGGGCTTGACAATTAGTTATGAATATTCGAAAGAACATTTGAATACAAGGACAAAAAAAGATGTAACTATATATTATACATATTTAAAAAAATTAATAATGCGTAATTATATATCTTAATTTTTAAACATAGAATTTTTAATTACGCATGATTATTTATTAAAGAAGTATGTAAAGATAGAGTCGAATTGCGAAAGATTTTCAAGATATGAATGAATGTAAAGGGTTTTCTACCACCCCATATAATGAGAATTGTTATCTGTTAAAATTGCATAAATAATGATTTTTAGAAAATACCTATTCAAAGTAATGTATATTATACATTTTGTTATATTAGCAAAATGAAACAAATATAATCTTCTATTAAAATGGCCATAAGTAAAATGATTTCTTTTAGATTGAATCAATAATAGAAAATATTAAAGCAGTGCTTATAGCTAAAATAAAAACTTTAAACTGGTTAGATGAAGTGACTAGAAAATCAGTTTTAGAAAAAGCTCGTGCTATAACATATCTAATTGCATACACAAATGAAAAATCTTATATAAACAAATACTACGAAAATGTAATTATTTAACTTCTTAATTGTAGTATTTATCTCTAATACTAATGTTATACTAATTTTAGCTTGAAGCCAGCGATAATGTTTTAAAAAATAATATTTTATGGAATCAATTCATCAGGAATAAAGAATTAGCAAAATTATTGAAACCAGTTCAAAACGACGAGTAAGTATCAAGTAATTGTTTATTATAATTTGATGTTGTTATTTATATTTATATAGAGTGCAAGTTAGTCCGACAACTGTGAATGCATACTTTAGTATTTTGCAAAATTCAATAAGTAAGTATATAATGATTTACAATTATGTACATTTTATTTATTTATTTATTTTTAATTTAGTTTTACCAACTGGTTTTCTTCAATATCCATTTTACTATTCAACGGAGTTAAAGTAAGACATTTTCCTGTGTTTTTTTCCTAATCTCAATACCTCGGTTGAAAAAATTGTAATTTAAACATCATACTTTTCATAAACTTAAACATGCTCAAGAAGTTAAATCGCAAAAACAAGTAGTTAAAATTAACAAATACCTGCATTTGGCATGTAGCAAAAAGGTGATTCATAATAACTTTTATTAGCTAAATTTGTTAATTTATTAATTTTGAGAGCCAAAATGTTGACAGTGAATATATTTTAATGCAACTAGACAGGATAACAATAACGATATTTTAAATGTAAGATACTTCTATAAACAATTTTAAAGAGATTCAAACATTTCATCATATGTTGATACGTTTTCTGAATATCCTTAAATAATATTTTGTATAACACGAAATAATTATTAAAAAATTAATTGTTACTAAAAATTGTTAAATTTTATAGTTTGATTTAAATATTTTAACAAATGTTACACAAGTATTGGTGGCCTAGCCGTTGAAGGTTAAAAATAACGTTTTATTATTTTAGCAAATGAAATATTTTATTTAAATACATAAAATAACATCTAATAATGTTTTCAATTCGTTGCTAAAGCCACAAGATTTGTTCTTCATCATCAGATTATTATATAGGTATACTAAAGTTATGATTTACAGGATTTTAAATTTCGGTGCTATAGGAACAATAATAGGACATGAAATCAGTCACGCATTCGACAGTACAGGTAAGTAATTTAGCAGTATTAGGTCATATACTCTTAGGTGTTAGATTCATTAGATTTAGTGATCGAGAGAAATATTGTCATGTAATCTTGACAAATACGAATTTTTCATAGTTACATTACAGCCAGAGTCAATTTTAGGAAAGGCCCCTGTCGTTATTTAGCTTATTAGTTGTTTTTCTTCCGAATTAGTTATAAAGTGTATTTGTTAACTGGATAACATATAATATAGTAAGAGTATTTATTCCAAAATGAATAGCGTATTCAGTGGCACGTGTAAGTATGTACACAAATCAAAATGGTTTATCTACACGCGTTATTCGATAGTAGGTTTACATAAAACTAAATGTATTTTTAAATATCTAATGAAAATTAATTACTAATATTATAGGTAGACAAACAGATAAGAATGGAAATTTTGGACAATGGTGGTCGGAAGAATCGGCAATCATATATGATAATCAATTAAAATGTTTTGAAGAACATTATAAAGATGTTACTCTTGAAACTTTACGATCATTTTTAAGCAATATTAAAAACACTCAGGTATTTTTCGATGTTCCCTTCTTATAATATAACAACCAAACATTCATATTAATTGGATATATGGAGTATAGGTACTTAAGAATATTAAGATTTGTAAATGATACTTTGATGTTTTTAAAAAGGATGAAGGATAGAATAAAACTACGAATCGAGCAAAATATGGCCTTTCTTATACCTAGATTTATTATGTTTGAATAGGAATAAGGATACTATACTTACTTATTACTTCGTATAATAAACTTTAAACAATAGTACCAGGACCTCGCGTCCTTGTATTTTAATAATAGAGCTGAACAGATCTCTATTTCAAAGTAATTATATCTTGTTGGTGAGACCTAAAAATTGGTATACGCCTGGGTCTTCTAAAGTGTAGTTTTATGCCACTGGAAAGAAACGTTGAGTAGTGTCCTATTCTTAGACACTAACGTAATATATAAAACAACGTTAAAGTTATTGGCCTAAAAAAATAGAATAAACAAATTTCGTCATCCAACATTAAAAACTATACAATTGAAATATTAAAAAAAATACTGCTATTATCACACATGATTCAACTAATCAATTCTATCCACCTCTCACGTCGAGTTGAAAAAGTTTTCTTCAAGTAAATTCAAATGGGAAATTATTTTATAAAGTGAGAGAAATGTGTGTGTGTGGATAAAATTGAATTGTCAAAAATTGAGTTGTCGAAATAATTCTATTTATTTATTTAATAAATTTTTGTTTTCAAATATAGTTAAACTGGCACAATACGCAAAATGAAAATATTGCGGATATTATAGGATTGGAGTTAGCGTATGAAGCTTTCCAAACAATAAATAAAAAGGAAATCAAAGTTAAAATAAAAGGATTAGAAGAATATACAGCACAACAATTATTTTTCATTAGTTTTGCGAATGTAAGTATACAATGTATATGTTTTAATATGATCGTGTGCATGTATTCTCATAAAATAAATTTAGAATACACCAGTTTTCTATATTGCTTAAATTTTATAAATTTTAGCAATGCCTGAAAATAAGTATGTACTTATTTAATATAATTTTGTTTAGCAATGGTGTGAGGCAATAAATCCAAATCAATTGTTGGCTCAATTATTGGAAGAGGAACACATTCCGAATAAAATTCGCGTTAGAGGATCACTATCAAATAGTGAAAAGTTTAGTGAGGCATTTGGCTGCCCTGTTGGCTCACAAATGAATCCAAAAAAGAAATGCAAACTATGGTAATCTTATATTGTTTTGACGAAAAATGGATGTACAAAATTTCATTTTAAAATCGTTATAGAATCACATTTATAATATACCTACAATAAATTCACTATATTTATTAAGAATTGATACATCTTCACTGTACATAATAGGTAAATATTAAAACACATATATTTGTACGTTTATTAAAAATTTTCTTTTTCGGTATTTGATGAATTAGAAATGTTGAAAGATAAAAATGTTTTTGAACACACAGCTGGGGTTTCTTCGTTACTATTTACTGCCTTCTAGTTGTTTAATTTCTTTAATCACATCCTTTTTACGTTCCACTTTCTCCAATTGTTCTTTTTCCGGTTTCTTAATATCGCCCGCTTTGATTTTTATTTCTAAAGCTTCGATTTCACGTAAACGTTTTCTCAGATTTTTTAGTCTCTTGGCAGGCTCAAGTTGAGTAGAAGCTGATTTTGGTGCTGGAGATTTTGGAGCTGGGGATTTTGCTGTTGGAGCTGGGGATTTTGCTGCTGGAGCTGGGGATTTTGCTGCTGGAGCTGGGGACTTTGCTGCTGGAGCAGGGGATTTTGCTGCTGGAGATTTTGCTTTTGCTGCTGGAGCTGGTGATTTTGGTGTTGGTACCGGCGCTTTCGCTTCTGGAGCTGGTGCCTTTGGTTCTGGAGCTGGTGCTTTTGCTTCTGGAGCTGGTGCTTTTGCTTCTGGAGCTGGTGCTTTTGGTGCTGGAGCAGCTATTTTTGGTGCTGGAGCTGGTGTTTTAGATGGCGGTGCTGGCTCGGTTATTTTTACCTCCGACACAGCTTTCGTAACTTCTTCAACTGTAATAGAATAAAATTTATATATATATATATATTAATTAACTAAGAACTTGAAAACTTTGTTTGGATTTGAATGTTAGCAAGAAAACACGCCGCCGGTCTGTTCCGACAGTCGGTTTTGTGATATCTTAAGTCACAACCAATTGAGTTTGAATGAAGCGGTAAAATAGTTATCGGACAATCTAATACCGAGAACAAGAAAAAAGGTGTTACAAATTTAAGAGTTATATATGATTTTATACGACAACAAAACAATGAATATCAAAATAAAAGATTTCATTTCATAAAGTTCAATTGTTTTAAATGTCATGGTGTATTTTATTTTTTTGAATTTTAAATATACTAGGAGCAGCCATTTTGCTAGCAACACTAGCGATAATTTCGTAATAAAACTTTTCAAGATCAAATTCTCCGTAATTCAGATCTAGTATGATATATGCAACTGATGACATATTCTCTTATTACAGTAAATTTAACAACAAATAAAAATTGCTTTAGGACCCGCTATGCGGCTTGCATTATTACCATTATTTACTTTTCAAATTTTCGTTAAAGTTGTATATTATTTTTCAAACTTTTTGGCAGTGTGGAGTCTTATGAGGAACCGCGATGCCCAAATTTACCCCATAAGAAAGAATGTGAAGGGCGAGGTGACAACTGCACAGCGTTGGCACCATTCTCACTTATAACTAAAGTTGGTATACGTACATTATAGCACATATCATACCACAAAAATATGACAGTATATATACATATATATATATATATATATATATATATATATATATATATATATATATATATATATATATATATATACCGTCATATTTTTGTGGTACGATATGTGCTATAATGTACGTATACAAACTTTAGTTATAAGTGAGAATTGTGCCAACGCTGTGCAGTTGTCGCCCATAAGAAAAGTAATGCCTATACCTACCATACTGCCAAAAAGTATGAAGAGTATAGTTCAGTCGGAATAAATTATGCCTTGTAAACCTACCACCACTTTCAAGGTCACAGCAAGCTGTAATAGTTTAATTTAAAAGGGGAACTATTCGTATAGTGAATTAAGAAAACGCCGCTTATTTGGAACTAAATTTACTGTCCACGTACGCCATATTGTTTGTTTACTTGTTGTGACTTATGCTATTTTTTTTAATATAGTAATAACTTATAACTACTGTGTGTGTGTGTGTGTGTGAGTATATATTTGCGTGTGTTACAGGCAAAATGTTGGTCGTCATTTTTTGGAAACTAACAATTCTATGTTTTGATGAGCGCGATTTGCAACCGAAAAACCATAAGCATGTGTTTTCTTTGATTTTCTCAGAGAAATAGTATTTTGTCGTAATTAAAATATAACCGCTAAAACTGATCATAAATAAATGTCAGAAATCAAAACAAAAATAGTTGCAATTACAGTGTTGCCGGTTGGTTGCTGACGTGGCTATTATTCCGTTAACGGTACAACTGTGGCGCCCCTTAACCTTCGGTTTTAATTCACGTTGCCAATAGGTAATTAATTATATTAGGATACGATATGAGTAGTTCGAATAACATTCGTCACAAATATTTGCATAGAGTACTCAAATGTAATGTTTTCTAGTATTGCAGATTTTGTCAATCGTTTACCGTTCATCAGAGCTACATTCGAAAACTACTGTACAGTTCTAATTTATACATGCTGTAATTTTAATGTTCCAATAGATTAAAAAACATTTTTGTATTGCAGACAAATTTAGATCGTTTTTTATCGCGAAATATGAAAAATAAATAAATTTTGCTATACCAGGAGGCCTAGATTATAAAAATATAAGTTATCGTGGGCTGCCACAAAATTATAAATATAATAAAAATTGTCATTTTTAATTTTCTGAAAGGCACAATTTATTGTTGCGGGTAGCATTATTGTTTTTTTAAGATTAGTGCTATTTACCTCCCATTTGTTTTTTCAGATTATTTTTAAATGTTTTTTTGGCTTTTGAATATTTATTTGTGTAGGTATTTGTTTGGCATATTCAAAAAAGTTCAAAAATCATCCTTATATCTCCTGAAATATACTTTCCTAATTTAACGGATTTTAATTACAAGCGATACAAATTGAATATTTATATTAATATACGTTTACTAAATTTGAGCGACCTAACATACATTTAAATATGAGTTATATATATTTTTTTGGTTAAACAAATTGCTAACATACGTTGTTTTTTTATTATTTTATTAGTCAAGCTAAAAAAGTTTGTCTATTCTTAGTTTATAAAATATTAAGCAATGACTCAAATTAGCATTTGATTGAAAATGTTTATCGAAAGCAGATCTTAGAAGAATATAAATAATTAAATTGGAATAGCTGTGCTAGATATTTCAAACTACATTTTGTGTTTATTATGTTTTTTTTTTTGAAAAACAAAAGAATTTTCAACATGTTTCTCGGGGAAAAATAGGTTTAAAAGAATTATAAATACGCGAGATACAAAAATAAATTAAAGGCACTTGCCAAAACGAAAAATATCCTGAAATAGATATTAAAAGAAACAGCATTTCTTAACTGAAAACAAATAATGTTAACTATGTTAGTTTGGCATTTTAAAAAAATGGTCCAGTCGAATAGCAATAAAAACGCTCTTATTTAATAATAAAACAGAACAAACTTTAGCTACAATTTCTAAGTGTGATCTAGTATATCAGATAGCTTATTCGCGACTTTATTTTGAAGTTCAAAAAATTGTTTTTACCATATTTAAATATATAAGTTATTATCATATTACAAAGAAATAAAACATACTGATCTAATATAATTTTACGTCATACATATATTATTTTTTAATTTACCAATTAGATTTTGTAAAACTGTTATACAAAATAGAAACAGAGTTTCTTCAGAAAAAATAGATATAAAAAAATTACGTAAGTTTTCATATCTACAGATTTATTAAAATAAATCTACATATAATCAGAAACTGGCCAATGAAAATAGTTACGAAGCTGTTTACTTTGTTGATCAAGAAAGGTTACGAAATGAAACTAAAAGTAAGTTTAAAATAGCTAATTTGTTTCCAATTTTCAGCATATTCAATTAAAAATGCATTTAAAAAAAAATGTTTAAAGAATTTGCACAGCTATTAAAATACACTTAAAACCAATTAATTATTTATGCAAATATGCATTCTTATTATTCAGAATAATACACTCACCAAAGCATATAAAACTCATATTTAAGAAATAATAATTTCAAATCAATTATACATACATTGCAACTTTTTTTTAAATTAATTAATAAATCGATATGTTATCGTTAAATTTACGTTTATAGCTATGAAATTAAAGCTTATATGAAGTATGCAAAATAGTAATAGCTATTATGTTAATTAAACAAAATATAGCTTCATTATTAAGAATATTTTTCCTAGTGATTTTTTATAAGAAACTTAATAACGAGATTGAAGTCATAATATTTATTTAATAAACTCAACATTTCGACACAGCCTGATGGACGCATTTGTCTAAACTGTTGATGATATATGTAGATTTCTATTTATTTATTAAAATTAAATTACTTGTTATATTTTACTTAATATAAATATTTTACTTGTGTAAATTGTATGATTCTAAACTTAATTGAGAAAACTAGAACAAATTAAGAGTATAAACTAATTAAAATAGGTTTATATTGGCTAAATAGCAGAGTTCGTATTAAATTTAGCACAATTTGAAGTTTAATTCACTATAAAATAATTTATTTCATCTACGATAAACGTAAATTTTTGTTGGTGCAACTTTAAAACTTAAGCTGTAATAATTTTAAATAATTGGCTATGCATGTTAAATCATTCAATTTTATATACTAATTCAATTTGCAAATAAAATATTTATATTAAATATAACAATATGTAATGAAGACTTTTAAAGGGACGATTAAAAAAATTTATGACCGTTACTATTTAATAAAAAATATTTAGAAATATATACATAGATTTTTTTAACTAATTTGATTCTAAAAGTAAAGTTTTAAATAAACTAACATTGTAGCTAAATTGATAAATATATATTTGCACTAGGTGGTAAAATACGATTTGGTTTATTTGAATTTGAATCAAAATTCTAGGTATTTTATTAGACAATTAGCATAAAAGTATGCACAAATAGTTTAAATGAAAACCTAAATATATTCTGACCTGGTTTAGATTTCTTCTTTTCCTTTTTCGGTTTGTCATTTGGAACAGTAGCTCCTGGAATGACGGGTTTTTTCTTTTCCGTTGGTGGCCCCATTCCTGGTGGATAATGTAATTGCGCTTTGCGATTAAGAAATTGTTTACCCTTACTTTCGTATAAAGGTACTTCTTCTTGTGGAACGTAGCCTTCTTTTACTCTGCGTGGTTTTCGCCAAGTACCGTCAGGACGTTGACTGGCCGGAATTAATTTTCCCCCTAGATATTGAAATGATGTAACAGGTTTAATTATAACTTTTTACTATTCCTTCTCATTTCTGACACACTCACCGTTTGAATCGGTTGCATCCATATTTGTAAATGTATTTTTTTAATAAAACACTAAAATAAAGTATTGCACGGATTGTATATATTTATTATAATCTTCTACTTTCTAAAAATAATAAAATCCTATAATTGTACTTAAGTTTCTTTCATCTTTTTGCAAAATAAAAATAGTAAAATATCACATATATTTTAGGTTAGAATTGTTTCTTGTTTTTACGAAATCATCCTAGTGACGACAACTGTTACTATAATGTAGTACGTTTATATTTAGAAATTAAAACCATTTCAGCTTTTATGTAAGTTTTATGTAAGCATGATAAAAATTATAACTCGGAAAAATAAAAATGGTGTGCGTTGAAAATAATTTCTTATGGGATTTCACGATGACAAGGATAAATGTAAATATTTGTAACATTATAGATTGGAGATCTACTAATGTAATGAAATTAACGTGATTATGACCATTGAACTTCTAGATTATTTGAATTAAGCGTTAGTACTACGAAGGCTAATTCACAATAAATATTGTTTTTTACTTTAACTGGAACACAACCACTCAGAAAACAGTTGGTCGCATGTAACATCTATTACGTAACATAGTCTTGTTATGTCTATGTTGCCTAGACGTTACATGCGACTAAATGTTTACTGGACAATTACATGAAATAACTAGCAATTTCATAAAATAACTAGTTTTATGTAGATGGAACATTTTTACTTTCTTATACGAATGTATATAAGGAAGTATTGTTATCATGAATAAAATCGAGATTTTAACGGAAATACATCTTTTGACCTTCCCTGAGTCTGACTATTTCTAGAATTCTGCCTGTGTGTATGCGTGAACGCTCTACAGCTAAAACGGCTAATGCTATAATCATCAATCTTTAAAATTAAACCGAAGGTGCATGGTGTACTCTTGTCATTTTTTCGAAATTCTGCAATATCTCCAAAACGGCTGCACTTACAGAAAATATACTAGTATTCAAAATGAAAGATATTAGTTCAGTTGACAATATTGTCAATTGAACTTACCGATGGTGCGCTGCGAACGGTAGCAAAATGGCGGATAAGTGAAGGCATGTAAATGTCATTTATCTATGAAATTTGGTTCAAATTTTATGTTTATATCTTAATTTTAATCGTTCAAAATAATTGTCATTAAGAGTTAAGTGTTCGTGAAATATTTAAACACCTTGAAGCGTTGTCACATTCTAGAAATGTTATTGTAGGCAAGGATAAATAATGATAAGAACGCGAGTCCGCAAATAAGAACTTATCCAGTAGCTGCTAAATATTATCTTGCATTTCAATTCTATTCTTTTTGGCCGCCTAAATATTAAGGGTTAACAATCATTGTTCGTATCTTATAATAAAACGGTTTATTTGCTAATTTAAGGGTGACACCTATCCAAATATTATTTTACGTGTTTTCTGAAATGTGTTAAGTTGCTTTCGCATACAAAATTATAAACCCGGAAAAACAATCTTATTTGTAAAATGACGAGAACAATCTCTCATGTACTGAGATATATCATTTCCTGATCTGAGAAAGTATTCCCAACCTTTACGTCGATCCCTTTTGAACAACACACCGGCATGTGAGGTTATTGTGACATTTAGCTGGCCAATTTTCGGGAATATATGAAAACTTAAATAGCGTTCACGGCACATTCGTGAGTTGCATGCATACACGCAACACGTAATATTACTTTTTCCTCGTTAAATAAGTGCTTTCATTTTAATATTAAAAATAACAAATAAAGTGCGATATAAACCGTATGCTTTACAGTACAATCACATCACTACCTGCCTTCATTCAATAGTTATTTTTTTTGCCACCAGACCTGCACTTTATTTTCTTATACATAGTAGATATATATTATTAACCACTCTATCTAAACAATATATGCCCAACGTACAAGAAAGTCCAGTGCAATACCCTGCAGATGTTTTAAATTCCATATTCTATCTGAAATGCATCGTTAATATATAGAATAACTAGTTATTTCATAGAATAATTGAATTAAATGCTCTAAGGCAACATATACTTATATTTTCTTACATTCATTGTAAAACGGCACTAATGCTTTCGATTCTATTTTGAAATATATTGAAAATAACGGTGTCAGGAACAAAATAGTTTTAAGGGAGAAAAGAAAAGCTGTCGGTGTCAAAAAATTTACGAATTCTGTAACTAAAAGACATTTACACTGGATAAGCGATCAATTTAGTTACAAAATTTAGTGCTAAATTCAAAAATAGTAATTTCAAATAATAATATCCCTTACCTAAAACCCACCACAACCAAGTTGAACATTCAAACATAATAAATATGTTTGAGTTGTTCTAATAAAATTGGATATATTTCAAATGTATAGAATTTTTTATTTTATTTTGTAATCATCCGTTGGGAAGTGGTTAGGTTAACTACAATCATACAATTCAAGAATAAATTAAACAAACATCCGTTAGTTATATATGCTTTATTTTCGTCAAGAAAATACAGGCGGATTTTGAATACGATGCGCTTTAAGACAAGGCATTGAACAAAATCTATTGCCGCTATATTCAAATGGTACTTTTCCGGAGATATCCGCACCACATAAAAAGCATCGAACCAAAACAGTTGAACTTTGCGCTAGAAGTCTTCTTTCAGCAGCTAATGCTCTCTATATATATAAAAGAAAATATCACTTATAAATTATTCTTATTCTACTTATATAATGATTGACAAACCTTTTCTCTATCGCTGAGTTTAAGAAATCTATTCATTTCTTCCTCATCTTTGCGTTTATTTTCGTTCTCCTTCCGTTTTTCTTTTTCCTTTTCTTTTTTGATTTTACGTTGAGCACGGCGTTTCTCTGCTAATTCCTCTTCTGTAAATGTTTGTACAATAATTGGAATTGAAGCCTAGAAATTAAATTATCAATTAAAAATCATATATTGATAATTTATACAAGACAGACATTAAATATTGTAAGTAGTTCTAATTTTCGTAATTAGTTGCATATAATTTGTCCGTGCAAATATAACACCAAAAAAAAAAAAAAAAAAACATCTGCAGTGTCTTGCACTGGACTATTTTATACGTAGTAGGTGTATTCTGTTTAGATAAATATAAGGATACTAAATACAAATTTATTTTACATACCTTAGCATAATTATATTTATCTGGATTATCAGTAGCAAAAGTACGAAATACATTACGTATAGTTTTATCCGAATTAATTGTATATGGTGTTTGGAATTTATCATTTTTACTACATGGCGTAGCATCATGTTCCATAAGCCAAATTATCATCTCCATATGATTACTGGAGGCAGCTATATGTAACGGCGTATTGCCATGTTCATCTACAACCATATTCATGAACTTAAAATAACAACCATCATTGCCTTCATTAACTTTCGCATGTTCTATACATTTCTCAACCATAAGCTTCAATGCTTCTAATTCGCCATTATGACAAACATTATACAACTCTCTTTTGGTATTTTCTTCCCATTTCTTAATGCGATCTTTCCTTTTTGGTCTTTTCTTTCGCACTTCTTTCCTCTTTTTAACATCTTCGGGAACGGTGTCTGCGTATTCTTTGAGGTCATTAAATGATATTTCTTCATTCTGCGCATCAAAAATACATTCTGTGTCGGATTCATCAGAGCATGAAGAGTCTTCTGCGCCTGGCAATGGCCGTTCTTTTGTTTCTCGTGATTTGGCTCGGTTGATATTTTTGTTTTTAGGACTTTCACGTCGATTTCGTGTTGGTGAATTATCTTCGGTGGGTTTTGATGTTGAAAATATACTTTTGACCGATTCTATAGAACCTAAAATTAATAAGTACAAATTATAAAACAAATCGTAGTTTATAAAATTAACCGAAATAATCAATCGTCAATGATTACAATTTATCTATGCTTCTTATGCTATTAATTTTTCTGAGACTTAAATCAAAACTGTTGTATATATACATAGTAGAATTTTTGAAAGTTTGAAAGACAGGAGACTAATAAATCAAGACGGTTGTTAATTTATTTGTTCCAAAATCTACTTACTATATATTTCTATATTAGACAATTCCACTTGGACCCTTTGTAATTCAGTATACGTAGGCCTTCTGGTAGCAAAAGGAATAGTACGTAATCGATTATCAGTCTTTTTTAAAACTGGATTTTTACCACTAAATAGAACTGATCTGTTGTAAGGCCCAGTAGCACGATAAAATATTAAATTAGACTCTTCTATATGAGGCGACCACATTTGTAATATATCTCCAACGTGCTATAATCATAAATACACTCAAAATGTAAACGCATACATTTGTTTTTAAGACGTTATATTGAGTAAAATATTCGTTGTTTGAGCATAATAACGTCACAACCTAACAGTCACTTTGCATATACATAGCTGGCATCAATGGTTAATACTTTTATTTTCCTACAGGGACACTGTCATTTGCTTTATATATATATATATATATATATATATATATATATATATATATATATATATATATATATATATATATATATATATATATATATATATATATATATATATATATATATATATATATATATATATATATATATATATATATATATATATATATATATATATATATATATATATATATATATATATATATATATATATATATATATATATATATATATATATATATATATATATATATATATATATATATATATATATATATATATATATATATATATATATATATATATGTATGTATATATATATATATATATATATATATATATGTAAAGGTTAAAATTGTTTTATATATATAAAATGTGAAAATAGGAAAAAAGCTTAATAGGTACCTGAACAAGTGCCATCTCGTTGTATCTTCGAAGACTGGCACCAGCACTTTTTGGATGTGCTCCGCCTGCTTTATTATCTCTAGCACCTTGAGAACCACCTTGTTTAGCGCGTACTGTGTAACAATGGAATGTTTTGTGTACCAGCACATCAGAACCTTTAAAGAGAAATATACAAAATATAA
Source organism: Nebria ingens riversi (assembly GCA_018344505.1). Lineage (NCBI taxonomy): Eukaryota > Metazoa > Arthropoda > Insecta > Coleoptera > Carabidae > Nebria > Nebria ingens. The sequence goes on from JADQWA010000186.1 coordinate 63,815, forward strand.
TAAAAGAGACACCAATATAACATGTATTTTAAGTTAGATATTAGCTTTTATGTTCACGAATCCGTTTCGAACAACTATTTAGTAGAAATATATTTAATTTACTCCCAATCTGCCCATCTCCGGATGAGTTTCAGATTTCTATCCGACAGATAAGCATAGGAAATAAAGTCTTACTTATTTCTTGGTTGTTTTAACTTTCTTATGAAAAAAAATCGATCTCGAGATTTTAACAGAAATACACTTTTTGATCTTCTGACTCTAGTCTGTCTATTTATGGATGATTTTTGAAATTATTATGGCCGGACGTAATAGTAGATGATAATAATAACTTTTTTGTAACCATTGAGTATAAATAAAATATACCTACTACGTATAAAAATGTACAGTGCAATGAAATTATGGTTAACATTATTGCACTGAACCTTCTTATACGTAGTAGGTATATTTTGTTTATACCATTTCTAATATTTTTTAACAATATCAACCCCATTCTTTTTTCCGTGTTGATACTATTATTAGATAATGGCATGTATGTTCATACTTAATAATAATAAAAAAGTGTTTATTACATTTCAATGTCTTGAAGCAGTTATAGTATATAAGAAAAGTGTTTCATAATTTTGGAATAAATACATCTAGACTTTAACATATGATGAACTACACGGATATAAAATTAAAATAATTAAGCAAATATTATTGAATCAGTTTGAACAGTACCGTTGTATATAGCTCCAGCAAAATGGCCACCACCCAGCATAAGGATTGTCCAGTATGTGTTTCTGGCACACTGACGAGTAATTTTTAGTAATGCTTCATCACATGAAGCGGGATTCTGCAAAGAATTTTAACATATGAGTATTGCAGTATTCGACAAGTTCACCTAATATAATGAGCAATCAAAGTAACGGCAAGTTTCCTCAGTGGAAGCTTGCTTTGGGTATATAACTAATTTAATAATAAATAAAATACCTTTTTTTCATGCAGCAAACTCCGGTACATTGAGAACACCTTTCCGTCATCATTTCGGAAAAATATTTTACCCTGATTAACAGCGTAACTGTTTCCCTCTGAATTATCATCACTTTCTGAATCTGAACCCGATATACTTGATACGTTATCCTCATCTGAAAATAATTATGAATTAAAAATGTTTCATAATAATTTTGAATGCTGAAGCACCTGCTCTTTGATCAAATAACTCTTCTGATATAGGGTCTAGGGTTTTTAGGTTTTGTTTTAGATTGTACCGGTGCCAATCTGTTTTATAATGCTGCCTTTGCTGTGGGATGTCTTCAAATGTAATTTTGCAAAATGAACAGCATAAAATCTCAGATATATTTAAATCTTCCTGCGTGGGAATCTGAGTTTCTGAAAAAAATGCATATTTTAGGATAACACTTGTTATTACTTTCTTATACGAAGTAATAAAGTATTGTAATCATGAAAAAAATCAATCTCGAGATTTTAACGGTAATACACCTTTTGACCTTCCCTGAATCGAGCCTGACTATTTTTGGAATGACGTCTGTATGTGTATGTGTTATCCATTTGAGCGACATGCTCATAAGAGCGGCATCTCAAAATAGCGACAAGTCTATAAACATGACAAGTCCATAAGAGCGACAAGCCCATAATAACGACAAGCCAATAAGAGCGACAAGCTGAAGTCTACGAGAGATATCAGACCGTAGTCAACGATACTAATGGCGGTGATAGTGGTCATAAAAATGCATTACGGCCGCTGAAATATATAATAACTGGAACAGCTACTGACGTGCTCGCTGCGAGCCGAGAAAGAATCACATGGGGGTATACCTCTCTCTGTCGGTACAGTCCGCTTGGCAAATAAAACAGTAGTTATAAATAGTATATATCATTGACTGTTTAGCTCATTAAATAAGTAATTTGTTAATGTAAAAATTCCACGCAGCAATGCTTCACCATTTTATTTTTCTCAATAACCATCGAAGCACATATATTTCATACTCTCTGCACTTCTAACACTTTCTAACGATACTGTACATAACGTGGCTTCGTCACTAATGCGCAGAAGTGTGGGAAAGAGAAACATATACCCTCCTATATCATACTATCTCGGCCCGTTTTACACTCATGGGTTGGCCTGGCAGTGCCCCTTCCAGTTATTATATATTTCAGTGATTACGGTTGAGAAAATACAACTCTTTAAAAATATTCTTCAATTATTATCATTATTGCTACGAAGAGTATTATAAAATGCATATAAAAATAGATTTACAATGATGAAATAATATAAACTACCTATTTACAATTGTAAAGTTAAATTGTGCGCTACAGCAAATAAATAATCTTGCATCCGCATATCTGTATAGCGTTTCACTGTATTTCTGAGACGAATTTGTAACCTCGTATATGTTATATTAGTACGTGGAATATCGCCCCGCATATATACTGCTCTAATTGTACATTATTCTTTGGTTCTTCTGACGGATGTTTCGCCGCAAGTAATAAATTTAATTTGTGATGGCATCCTTCCACAGCATTGTTTATACGCAGGATATTCTGCAAGGTGGCATCATATTGCGACCATATTTCAATTGCAAACATGGGTGCTCTACGTACTCCATTTCTCTGTGGTCGGCCAATCCATGTTTCTTCGAAATAATCTATTAGATCACTAGAAATTTCATAACCATTTAAATAAGCAAATATAGTAAGACATCTGCAATGTCTTGTAATGGAGTTTCATATACGTAGTAGGTATGTACATTTGATTTAGATAGAAAAGTAATTACAATATAAAATTTAAAACTTCAAGAAAATATAATTACTCATGCGTATAACTATGGCAACATAATATTTCATTTTGAATACTACTAAATGCAGTTGTTTCGGATATATTGCAGAATCTGCAAAACATTACATGAGTAAATTCGTTATGCAAATTATTTTGAGAAATAGGAGGTTCTCTTGCGAGCCATATACAAATCTTAAGTTTAAAGTTCCAGATTATAGCTTTGGCAGTTTTGGCTAAAGAGCAATAATGATAACTAAAGAATATTTTTAAAAAAGTTGCATTTTCTCATTAGCCGCAATGCATTTCTATGACCACTATCACCGCCATTAGTATCGTTGACTAAGGCCTGATATCTCTCGTAGGCTTCGGCTTGTCGTTATTATGGGCTTGTCGCTCATATGAGCTTGCTCTTATGGGATTGTCGCTCATTTGGTCGTGTCGCTCTTTTAGTATGTCGCTATTTTGAGATGTCGCTCTTATGTGCATGTCACTATTATGAGCTTGTCGCGCTTTTGGTATGTCGCTATTTTGAGATGCCGCTCTTATGAGCATGTCGCTTTTTTGGAAGTCGCTCAAATGGATACGCGATTGTGGTTGTTGCTCTTATGGGTACATGCCGGTTTGCGGCCATCCCATTTAATAGGAACAGGCCTGAATGTATGTTATATATGGAATATTATATTTAAAAAATCGTCATTTGTTTAACAGGAAAACAAAGTATCTTCAAATATTTTGACATTTAACATCTACTGCCACAAATAGATTTAGTGAAAAAGCATTTCACAGGTTAATGAAATATAAAAAATATTATATATAAATATTTTGTCGGGGTTATTTCATTTGAAAACTAAAAAATGTCCGGCCATAATAATGCCTAATATAGAATTATATTTTCTTGAATGTTTAAAATTGTGTATTTTAATTATCTCTCTATCTAAACAAAATATACCTAATGCGTATAAGAAAATCCAGTGCAATACACTGCAGATGTTTTTTTCAATAGGTAGTTTTGTAATTTGCACGATATGTACCAATAAGAAGATATCTAATACGTTCTAGAAATAACCCATGTAGATTTTGGTGAAATTGATTTTAAAAATCGTTATCAACTGTGAAAGCAGTGTGCCATATGTTATTATTAATAATGTTATTGTATTATTAGAAATAATTGGAGAACAATTAGAAGCATTGAACCAACAGAATCATCCTATATTGTCTATTAACTAGTTATGTGTGTGTGTGTGTATGTTCAGAAAACTAAAATCAATTTTTTCGTTGATGGTTTGACATTTAACTTTTGGGAACATGAAAACTCCTCTGCGTGTCCATTGTATACGTTTCGATTTTGTCTATAGGTTATACTGGTGAACTTTTGTGCATGTTTTTCTGTATCGCATCAAAATATCTTTAAATATGTTACTGTATCTGAACATTCCATATACATGCATTTCCAGACATTCTTGTTTCAATTTACACAACATTAAACACAAAATCTGTATTTTGCAATAACCAATTTTTACTTTCTTATACAAAGTATAAGTAAGTTTGGTAATCATGAAAATTTCGAACTAGAGATTTTCACGGAAATACACCTTTGACCTTCCCTGAGTCGAGCCTAACTATTTTCAGAATTCCATCTGTTTGTGAACGCTCTACAGCCATCATGAAACTACAACCTTAAGGTTTATATATGCGTCGCAAGAAAACCTCATATTTTTGAAATAAATAAAATAAAAGGTTTTCTTCCGAGCCATAAACAAGTTTCAAGACTATAGCATTGACAGTTTTGGCTGTAGGGCGTTCACACACACAATTCCAAAAATAATCAGATTCGACTCAGGGAAGGTCAAAAGGTGGATTTCCGTTAAAATCTCGAGTTCGAAAAATGTCATGATTACAATACATTCGTATAAGAAAGTAAAAAATATTGGCTAATATTAGAGAATAAAATTGTTTGTTAAACAAATACTAAGAAAATTTATAATTATACACCGTTACAATAACCTGTTTATGGACGTTTTTTTATGCTTTGCACTACTTACCTTGTACGTTGAAGAATATCTTTATTTTAAATATATTTTATACATTCGCACTACCTCAATACAGAATGACAACTATGATGTAGGTTAATCGGAGTTTACCTCAGAAAACGCAACCCAGAGCACGGTTTAATGAAAACTGTAGTTTATTTCAATTGAAATACGCGTAAATATGATTAAGGTGAACCATCATGCTCGTTTAGAAAAACATCGTGCCTTGCAAATGAAAATTATTACGTAGATTTTTTTGGTATAACTTATTTTTCTAAGTGCTTTTTAAGGTGTAAAACTTTTTTTGCGGGCCCAATATTTCCTGAAATACGGCTCTGATTGGATTTAATTTACGACCGGATGGAATTGGGCTCCTACACAATATGTGTGCCAAATTTGGCTGAGATCGGTTTGGTATCTTCAGAGGAGAAGAGGTGAGGATGGTTGATCTTACGACTAGCGAGCAACATGTTACCAAGAATTTGAGATATTAGCATTTTCGTCATCAGGGCGATAAATTACGAACTTTTTGTTAAGGAAATTTTTCAATCCGAGAATGTTACAGACTAATTATGCTGACAAACACTTAAGCTCTTCGGTACTACGTACGGCGAGCTAAAAATATCATTCGATGTGTATTTGCATAAAAAATGCCTGGTAAAAATTTCATTTATTTTGATTTTGTAATAATGGAGAAAAAATAAAAACTATGAAAAAGTGCCTATTTTGGAAGTATTAATTAAAAAAAAAAATGCCTTTCGATGTATATTTGCATTAAAAATGCATGGTAAAAATTTCATTTATTTCTAAGTAGTATTATTGGAGATAAAAAATAAAAAACCCAAAATAGGCACTTTTTCATAGTTTTTATTTTATTTCTCCATTAATACAATATCAAAATAAATGAAATTTGTACCAGGCATTTTTTATACAAATACACATCGAATAGTATTTTTAGTTTTCATTTGCAAGGCACAATGTTTTAGCGAACAACCTTAAGGTGAACCATCAAGCTCGCTAAAACATCGTGCCTAGCAAATTAAAAAAAAAAAACTACTCAATGTGTATTTGCATAACGAATGCATGGTAAAAATTTCGTTTATTTTGATCTTGTAATATAGCAGATAAAAATTAAAAACTATGAAAAAGTGCCTATTTTGAGGGTTTTTATTTTTTATCTGCTACATTACAAGCTCAAAATAAACGAAATTTTTACCATGTATTCGTTATGCAAATATACATCCATGTTTTTTTTTGTTTTTTTCAATACTTAGGCCAGATTGGAGATATTTTGGATTTAATGGTTTTTCGTTATTTTTATGGTATTAAGACCAAAAGTATGGTACCAATGTGTTCGAAATAACTTTCTTACATTTTATTCAACGAAATATCTTTTAATGTGGCGTGAAAATAGCTTATTTCTAATTTTATAGCGTTTTCGCGATTCTAAGATTTTTTGAATATATCTAGCTGGAAGGTGGCGCCGTCTATGCAAAAAAAAAGTTAAGAGGAACTAAGCCTAATAGTTTGTATCCATAGTGTGAACTTGAGAAATTCACCACTAGATGAAGCGGGAAAAACAACGAAAATTTGTTATCTCACAATTGTATTCTTATCTTATCTGTACAGATAGATAAAAATAATAAATATTATGTTTGAATTTAGAAAATATTCAATAAAAGTCAAATAACTTGTTTCTGCGTATGAACGCAAGAAGCAAATGTTATCTCAAAATTCAGAAAGTCACTAAACTGTGACTAATATTCATATGATTTATTTCAATAAATGGTAAATATTCGGTCGAGTTTACGACTGTACTCATCCGAGTAATATTTGATGTTATTTTTTCTTTTCTTTCATAATTATATTTGCAAACTATTGATTTGATTGTTACTTTGATAATTTTAATTGTAGCACTAATATTCTTTATTTATTCAGAATGTCGCCATTTTACATTTTAGGCATTGGCCAAAGGCGAGCTCTGAGGATAAAATTTATATTTTTTATATATATATATATATATATATATATATATATATATATATATATATATATATATATATATATATATATATATATATATATATATATATATATATATATATATATATATATATATTTTGAAACATAATATAAATTAGCTCAGAGCTCGCCTTCGACCAATGCTTAAAATTTGGCGTGGCGAGATTCTGAATGAATAAAGAATATTTGTGCTTTAATTAAAATTATCAAAGTAACAATCAAATCAACAATGCCAATATAGCGTAATCAATCAAAGATATCTATTTTATATCTTGAATAATATACACATTAAATATTCGGCGAGCTGTTTAGTATTGGCTGTCAATCAAAGATATCTTTATTCCTTGGTTACTATAAAAAGTATACTCGGCGTCGGCGAGCTGTTGCCTAAACTTTGGCATGTCGAATTTCTGTATCAATAACTATTATTGCACTATAATTAAAATAATCGAAGTATCAATTAAATCAACAATGATATAGTAATCAATATAGTCATATGTATTATTCAAAGCATCGCGCAAGCCGGAAAACACAAAAGCAATTCAATACATTTTTAATTTATTTAAAAATAAATACGTTTATTACTTTTTTACGGCGAGTTAAAAATCATTCGTATTTCGCATAGCACGCGCCTATCTAAAGTAGATAAGAGTTGGGATAAATACAATCGCACGAATGATTCATAGTTAGGAACCCAGTATTAGCGCGAATGTAATAAACAATTTTAGTAGAGCGGTCTCAACATTTTACCCCAGTTTATACTAATAATAAGTAAATACAATGTTAATATACGCTTTGTTGAGATATTCATCGGTAGTTGCATTCCTTACACTGGCTGTCAAATGTCAATTGTATATTAAAGCTCGTCTTCACTACACAATATAGTGTTCAACATTTGGAACTACTTAAATTGTGTAGTATAGTATCATACAGCAAATTGTGTAAAAATTGTCAAGCTTGACAATTTTTCACACAATTTGCTGTATGATACTACACAATTTAGAGTGTTCCAAATGTTGATGAATTTCTTGTAGAATATATTGTGTAGTGTAAGGCGAGCTTTAGTGGTAGAACAAAATGTGATTTTATAATTTGGACTCCGAAGGGTATTAATTCTGTTTCGCGAATGATGATTTTTTTAAATATTAATATGTCTTATCGACCTCTGACTTCTTCGATATTAAAAATATAATGAAGAATATTTTTAGTTTTTAAAATTCGCGCTGTTTAAATCTGTCTACTTTTTTAAAAGTCTGTCGCTATTCCAATATAGAAACTACAATTACCCGACTTCAGATTGTTAGTTTATACATTAGCTGCAAAATGCTCTTTTTGGCGCATGCACACAGTAGCGCCAAATCGCATTTTCTTAGAAGTAAACGGACCTGATGGTTTTTCTTAAACAAAGTTTTACGTTAAACTTCGGTTTAAACCGAACTTGAAATACCGGGCCTAAGCTGAATAAATATTAAACTCGGACATTTTTAAGTCAATTGATGCGTTATATATTTTTAATAGCACCAAATATGGGTAGCAAAGCATATTGGTTCCTTATTGAATTATTAAGAATTTCACAATTATTGATAACATTTATAGTAAGTAAAATTATAAACTGAATAATTATATCTCCTTGATTTTTACTTATCTACTTTAGTACCCTCCCCTTTTTTAACAGATATACTACGTATAAGAAAGTCGAGTGTAGGACACTCCAGATTTTACGAAGAACATATATTTTTAAAAAATTGTGCATAAATAATTACTACTCTAGATATATGAAATTATAATACTGAAAAATGGTTCATATATTAATATTAAGATAGAAATATGATAATAATTGTACTTACCGATTTCGATATTTACATTGTTAAATTTATTTGTTTGAAGCACCGTAATTCCTGGCAGTAATTTATTATATTGTTCTCTGTCATAAACTTTAATTAATTTCTCCATGGCGCACTCGATTTATCAAATATTATTCTGTAACCAAAACGGGCGTAAGAACAAATATACACTAGTTTGATTCTTGCACAAATAAGCTACTTTCATTCAAAATCCCCCACTTTTTTCAGCCACGCTCATCTTTGCGATATATTGCGCAACAATTGCAACACGATTTTATAATTTCATAGTTGAATTTTTTTTTTTAAAAATACACACAATTAATGAAATAAATGGTACCAACATGTTTATATTATATAAAATTACATATTTAGTCATAAATGTTATAAAATCCAGAAATACTAAAATATTACGGCAATATTCCAATAATTTAAAACATTAAATAATAACACAATTTATTATTAAATTAAATATAAATATTTTATTCATACAATACAGAAAGTTTTTATTTGTTTTAAATACTGAATCCATTTACTAGCATTAAAATAAATACTAGCAATCCGTTTACAATTGCTATAATGTATCCTAGATGAAAAGAATGTCCAGATCGTTCCCTGCAAACATTACATACATACATTAGCACACACAGTGGACTAAATATTTTAAAACTTTAAGTACTTGTATCTTGAAGGCGAGAAAGGTGTAGGAGGTTGAACTCCTGGTACAGAACTATCAAGATAGACCATAAGCCATGTAAACGCTGACATTACAGCACCACAAAACAATGAAAATAACAAATGACTCGAACGCAAAACAGTAGATCGAACATAATGCAACATTAGTTGTCCATTAGCTTCAACTGTTTCATAAGAGAACAACTTGTTTTCGTAGAATATGTCATGCAGACCATTTCCTACCACAAAAACATTTCACGACATTCATATCTTGTTTGTAACTATTTATTTGTTAATTACTTACGATTTGCATAAACGACTTTTGCACAAATGACACTTAAAGACAAACACAATCCGTATATACCTAGCCGACACTCAGTCAATTTCACTTCGTCGTGTATGACGTCTGCACTAGTATTCAATTTCTGAACAAAATCACTACGATACGCAGCTTTCGTCATTTTCCAACCTAAAATTATTGTCGAGAATATTTTGTCACTTCGTTCTAACCTTACTACCTGGATTCATGTTTCAAACCTTAATTCTAGGTTATTTTAAAACATATTGCATAAAAGATATATTTACTTTTTAGTTATCTTCTTCCGGTTGCACTTATCAGTTCTTATTTGCTTGCGAAATACCCCTTCCCAGCCCTACTTGACCCTATTCACTGGAAATACCACCAAATGCAACAAATGTACCACACCCCGCATATAAAACAATACATATTGCTTCAACTCAAAGATGCTACAGCTTGTACGAAAAATTGTGCACGAGTGACAGAGCCATCTATAAATTACTTCGTACTAAATTTAAAAACGCGGTATTTTTGTTTGTTTCAACTTCGACTAACTTATTAAACTGTCTGATATATGAGATATGAATGAAAGGTCAAAATAAATAAGATGTAGAAATATTTACAGTAAATATATTTTCATAGCATACAAAAATCTGGATTGCCTCACATTTAAAATGTTTATGTAAAGTACTTTTATTTAGATATAGGGAAAATATTAAAAACACAAAAGTAAATATTATATAAGCTATCGCATTTTAAAACGCTTTTTTTACAAATGTATATTTTTTGGGAAAACTTTTCAAACAAAAGATGTTTTGAACCATTTAAGAGATGCTAAATGAGTAGACATATGCTTATATTATATATTCTTGCATGTTTAAAAATTTGTATTTTAATATTTCTAAAATATACCTACTACGCATAAGAACTAGATGTCTGCAAATGTTTATTTTTATACAGATTAAAAAAAAGAAAAAATATTCTTGGGTGTGCAGTCAGGATTTTTAAATTATTTTTTAACTAAACGTTTCGACATCCAATATGTTTTCATCAGGAGTTTAAATAGTCATTTGTTACTTAATATAAAACATTTAAACATTTAAATGACTATTTAAGTAACAAATGACTATTTAAACTCCTGATGATGACATATTGGATGTCGAAACGTTGAGTTAAAAAATAATAAAAAATTCCTGACTGCACACCCAAGAATATTTTTTCTTTTTATAACAACACAGTCGAAAAATAATCTTCAAATCATTTTATACAGATTATTTTTACTTTCTTTTACTAGTAATAAGTAAGTATTGTAATCACGAAAAAAAAAATCGAAATTTTAACGGAAATACACCTTTTGATCTTCCCTGAAGCGAGTCTGACTATTTTTGGAATGACATGTGTGTGTGTGTGTGTGTCTGTGTATCTGTGTGTGTGTGTGTGTGTACAGCCTACACTGATAAAATTATGAAACTTTAAACTTAAGATTTGTATATACCTGGGACGAAAACCTCTTATTTTTGAAAAGCATATTCAAACCGGAAGTGCATGTTTACTTAAGACTTTTTTTGCAATTCTGCAATATCTCCGAAACGGCAATACTTGCAGTAAAAATAGTTAGAATAACATTGACAGATGTTAGTATTCTGCACAACTTTTGTTTGAAACATTTCTTCAAAAAGTGTACTAGTTACAAGATCTTATCTTATTGAGATTGCCATAGTTATGTAGTTATGGTAAATTATATATAATAAATCACATCTACTATGTATGTCAATTGTTTTAAATATTCAAATATTTTGACATTTAACATTTATTGTCAGTGTCACAAATAAGTTTAGTGAAAAAGCGTTACAAAGGTTAGTAAATAATTTAAAATATTATATATAAATATTTTCTCTGGTTTAAAGTTAATTTGAAAACTAAAAGATGTCCGGCCATAATAATTTTTAATAATATGTAATGAATAATTATATATTTTTATACTACTATAAAATCCAACATTTAAAATCTAAAATACATATGTTTTCTTTGGAAATCCGACAATAAACTAACTTTACAATTTTATTGAACAATGAATGAAATATTTTCTTGAAATTTAAACATTTTATATTTTTATTTATATACTATCATATCTAAATATACTGACTACGTAAAAGATAGTTTAGGGCCGACATATGGCCGATGTTTTAATTACTATTAAAGAACAATTGCACCCTTAATATTGCATTCTAATTTATATTTATTTAGTAGTATCACTTACAATCTATGGCGGGAGTTTTTATATATTAAAATGTTACTATCTTTGTCTATAGTACTACTAGCGCTGCAGTTTTGAAGTTACCTAATGAAGATACCATATTGGTTACTTCTACCGTATTTTGAACATTGAGCTGTCATAGATCCCCTCTATTCACTAAAGTTTTATCACTATCACTAAACTATGATTAGTGCATAGATAATGGTTAGTGTATGCAGAGACCACACGTAACGGGCATTTGTTTTAGTTTAAACTTCAAAGTTTAGTAGTGACTGTGCACGACGTTATGGCAAGCCAAAAGACAGTTGGGGTAGGAGATTTCGTCCTTTTGGACGAAATAAATATTGAAACTTTTATGAAAAACTTAGAATTACGGTAAGTGGAGATTTTTTATGATTGCTATTTCAAATTGTTGGAAGGCAACGTACGAAATACAAGTGTTTAGTTCTTGCATGTGTCTGTGGAGGGCGTGGTTTTTATTTTTGTTTCAATTTTAAAATATAAAACAAACACACACCTTTACTCACTATCTTAAGTTATTTAAATTTGAAATAAATTCAACTTATGAGTCAACCTATGACGGCCAAAGAATGTGTCATCATTATTGTGGCCAAATACTCCCAGAATATACTTCATTTCATTATTCAAATAAATAACATTTACCTATGAAGAAATAATATTTACTAAGAAATTAATATTTACTAACCCCTACATCCTCAATACAGTAGCGGATTAACTTAATTCGTTTTTTTTTTAAATACGAAATAAAAAATTGACAAGATAAAGCTCTAAAACTTAAATATTTAAGGCCTTATTATACTAAGAAATTCTCAAACAATAGTTTGTTGTTTATCTAAAATTATCTATATATATATAGGGGCCATCTGTTAGCTTTTTTTTGAAGTGCGTGTTATTTCGACAGTTTGCAACACTGACGCGCTTGACATTGATAGATATGTAGTGTCAAACCTACTTACAGCGGAGGTTTGACGTTAATAATTATTAAATTATAGAATTCGACAAATTTAATGGTATTAAATGTTGCGTAAAGCGAAAATTGACGCGTTATAGAGAAATTCTAGACTGTATAAAAAAAATTGTATAATTACAATATTGTAAAATATCATTTTGATAATAATAGTCAAATATTGTGGTTTCGTCATTCATGAGTTGTCAAAACGTCAGAATTAGGCGTTACATAGAATTTGACGCTTGTGGTCAACGATCGGTTTTCATAGGGAAATGCAACATTACACTTTTGTATGTGTAAAAATAGTTTAACTCATGTACATCCTTGGTTACTATAGTCAACTTATTTTTAACAAATTTTCTGCAATACTATAAAGGAAGAGATAAATCTACCTCTACTACCATCAGTAGTGCTAGATCTTTTTTCCCATAACATTGAATTATATATAATTCGGAGATTGTTCATATAATTGGCAGCGAAACAATGCTTACTATTAATTTATATTTTTGAAATGTTTATTGTATATAAGCTCTGGATTGGTTCTTTAAAAATACCAAAGCTTAATAGAAATAATAGTTTTATTACCGATTAAGTCATTTTGAAATACATTATAGATTTAATAAATTTGTGTTGAATATGAGTATTTCTTTTTTTAGGTTCAAAAATGGCAAGATTTATACGTATATTGGGGAAGTATGCGTTTCTGTAAATCCATACAAGACAATGAATATATATGGGCCCGAACAGGTTAAAATGTATAAAGGTATAGTTCAACCTTAATTTTGGTCATTCTTTTCTGATAACATTATCACCCACTGTACAGTACAGTATAGTATAGAGGTCTTATGGCCGTTTGCACCGCTATACTCGTACTTTAAAATAATGTTGAGTAATCTGGTAACGATCCGAATTTAGGGTATATTGAAAACCGGTGTAGCGGTGTATTTTGTAAATATATATTGTCGAAATACTAGTGTATTATTGTTGGTGTCATATCGGTACTTTGGTATTTTATTTCAATCCAAAATATTTATAAACAATATATTTAGTCAAACTTCTATCTAGTTTACAGTTATAATTTGTTTAATTTAAGAAAACTTGATATGCATATTAATTTTTATAATATCCTCTTGGATTTATTTTTTGTTCATAAAAAATAATTTCCTACTTTCATTGATTTTGTTGTTTATTTTTATTTAACAATTTTTATTTATACGAAGTAATAAGTATTGTAATTATGAAAAAAAATCGATCTCGAGATTTTAACGGAAATACACCTTTTGACCTTCCCTGAATCAAGTCTCAATTTTTGCTATGGTTGATAACATTGCATACTGGACATTTTCTTACAGTGGTATTACTCTCGACGATCTGTCGAATTGCGAATTGTATTGGCAAACGAAATTGACGTTGAGGTCGCTAGTGTCGCTAATAAAATGGCTGCTCCTTATATATTTTGACCCTTTGTCCTTTACTTTCATTTAAATCTGACAGTTGAAATATACATATCCTCACTAAATCACCACTACTATTTTATTACTAGCACTTTCTTTTTATTTGGGAAGTAATGAAATCGTACATTTTTACCAAAAATAAAAAAGCTTACAAGACCCGAATTATTATCTATTGAAGAGCAAGCTTTGATATTTATGGTAGGACTAGGTTCTGCTATTCTTGCGCGCTTCCACAAACTCCATTATCGAGTTCTGTTTTTTAATTTTATTCTGGTCACAATCCCAGCTATTCCGAGTAGTCTGTAGGTATATTGAATGATAAAAATAACATTTATGCGATCGATATGGAAAATTTTGACCATATATTATATTAAAAACGCAATTAACAAAAAACAATTATAATAAAAATGTTATTAAGCGCAAAACAACACTAATATTACCAACTATTACTTAAATAAATATGTCCAAAATACTTCTTTATTTAATTTACGATAAACATTATTTTGTGATTTTTGAGAAAAGCTGCATTATAGTTGAAAATAATATATTTTACAAAATTTCATATGGTTGATATCCTAAAAACTCTTATTTTTCACTTTATTAATCATTGATAATTGTAATTAATTAGTTGTATTATAAGTGCTGATAACAATAAAAAAATTGATAAGATAAAATATTAGCTCTTCGAATTGGTAGTTTGTTTTATGTCATCAAAATTACTATCTAATGCAACAAATATTGGGGTATCTGTTTCATGTTTTAACCTTATTCTTTTATATCTGGCAGAGTAGTGGTTATTATAAAAATAAACATTCAAGAAAATATAACCTTTCTAGACATATTAGAAATTATTATGGTTGCACGTAGAGATAGATGGTAATAATAACTTTATTGTAACCAATAAGTATAAACAAAATATACCTACTACGTATAAGAATGTCCAGTGCAATGAAATTATGATTACAACTATTGCACTGGACCTTCTTATACATAGTAGGTATATTTTGTTTATACTCAATCGTTACAATAAAATTATTATCATCTATCTCTACGTCCGGCCAAAATCACTTCTAATATAGTATGTCTAGAATGGTTATATTCTTGAATGTTTAAAATTTTCTAATAACCTCTGTATCTAAACAAAATATACTTACAACGTATAAGAAAGTCCAGTGCAATACACTGCAGATGTGTTCATGTAGTAATCAAAACTGTGGAACCATGGATATAAATATAACATGAATATACTTCAAAAGCAATTATTTGAATATCTCTCTTGTTTTTATAATAACCACTTTTTCTATAACTCGTTAAAAGATTAGTAAAAAAAAAAGAAGTAAAATTACTTTTAATATGAATGTTTTCAAAATAGGTTCCTTTTGGCTATACAATTCCTAGATTTTCATTCAACTGCATATGTAAGGGTTCTGATATACTCTTACAAGTTTAATTAAAACTGAAATCTGTGTATTTATTAGCTACACATTATTCTACATATATCCCCACTTATATCTCTTCAAAAATGTTGTAAAAGAAGAGCCGGTTTTTTAAAACTTAGATGAAATTGGTCAAATCTCCGTTGAAGTTCGTTGGTCATATTTTTAAACATGTCACAGCGCTCGATTATTTAAATCTCAAATATGTCACTTAAACATTTCTAGATATAAGTATTTTAAATAAAGATTTGTAATTTCGTAGTTATTTTGTAAATCTCCTAAGCTTTAATATAGGTGTAATTTTAATTTATATATGATAATAAATACATATTTTTATGAGTGACCTTAACCTGGTTGTATCTAATTAAATTTCAATGCATTTCGACGATGCTCTTGCATAACACATACAACCTATTTCTTAGTTTAAACACGTATAGCATACAAAAAAAAAACCATCTGCAGTGTATTGCACTGGACTTTCTTATACGTATTAGGCATATATTGTTTAGATAGAAGGGTGATTAATTAATAATAAACACTGCAGATGTTTTAGATAGGAAAAATATTATAATATAATATAAAAATTTAAATTCCCCACGACAATATTTTGATTCATTACGTTATATTAGAAATGTTTTAATTTGTAATAGGCTAGCATAATAAATTACTTAATATACATGTATTAATTAATTAATAATAGTAAATAAATTACCTATTATTCTAATATTATTATGTTCATGTATTAAATAATTAACGATAATAATCTTTAAATCTATATTCGGCATACGCCGTGCTGTATTACTCGACCTATTATCATTGTTTTTTTTATAACTTTCTAAATTAGGTATTTCAGGTAGTTGTTACAAGGTGTTTGAACGTCATCACTGTAATTCGCTCTTAAAGCAATATATTACAGCGGCAAATGACCTAAGTAGTCGCTATATATAATATATAATATAAAATATAAATATATATATATATATATATATATATATAATATATAAGTAATTTTATGCATTATATACTAATAATAATAGTACAAAATAATGATGTATATGTTCTTTTCGCCATAGCAAAAGTATGCATCTTCCCTATTATGTATGTGTGTAGTCCCTTTATAGCCACCTAAAGTCTCGCAACCAGCATTGCATGATTTTAATGCAAATTATTCAGCACGTACAAAATCAGTTAAATTGCGTAGAGGAATCCATATCATTTGCTTATTATGGTAGGGTGGACCACCCCTACCTTAATAAGCGAATGATATGGATTCACCTACGCAATTTAACTGATTTTGTACGTGCTGAATAACTTGCATTAAAACCTTGCAATGCTGGTTGCGAGACTTTAGGTGGCTATAAAAGGACAAGACTTATGTTCAAAGGTGTACTTCCGATTTGAATATTATTTTAAAAATAAGCGGTTTTCTTGTAAACCATATACAAATTTTAAGTTTATATGATTATAGTTTAACAGATGTGGCGTGCGTGTGCATATACACAGACACATCATTTCTAAAATAGACAGACTTGATTCGGGGAAGGTGTAAAAATGTATTTCTGATAAAACCTTGAGATCCAATTTTTTTATGATTAAAATATTTCCTTATTACTTCATATAAGAAAATAAAAGTAACAGATTTTTGGTTTTTATCAAGGGCATAACAGCGTACTAAATATTAAAACCAAGCATGGCATGGCGAGTTTCTGTATAAATAAACAATATTTGTACTATAATTAAAATGACCCAAGTAACAATCAAACTAACAATGACAGTAATCATTCTAAGATATCTATTTTTATATCTCGAGTATTATAAAAAGTACGTATTAGGTCTAAATTTTGGCATGAACTTAAAACGTATCAAACTATTTTTAAATAATTTACTAACCTTTGAAATGCTTTTTGACTATATCAATTTATGACAATAAATATTAAAGGTCAAAATATTTGAGTCTATTTTATTTTCTTGTTAAACAGTTGAAACATACTTGATACGATTTATTAAATATAATTTCCCATACCTACGTAACTATAGCAATATAAATAAGAATATCAGCAGTGTATTGCACTAGATAAAAATTTTAATTTCAAGAAAATGCTTTGATTCATTATGTAAAGGTAATAACTTTATTGTAACCATTGAGTATAAGCAAAATATTCCTACTACGTATAAGAATATCCAGTGCCGTAATTGTAACCATATTTTCATTGTCACACTCACACGCACATAGACGTCATTAAAAAAATCATCGGCCATATGTTGGCCCTAAACTTTCTTTTACGTAGTCAGTATATTTAGATTTGATAGTATATAAATAAAAATATAAAATGTTTAAATTTCAAGAAAATATTTTCATTCATTGTCCAATAAAAGTGTAAAGTTAGTTTATTGTCAGATTTCCAAAGAGAACATATGTATTTTAGATTTTAAATGTTGGATTTTATAGTAGTATAAAGAAAATATAACTATTCATTACATATCATTAAAAATTATTATGACCGGGCATTTTTTAGTTTTCAAATTAACTTTAAACCAGAGAAAATATTTATATATAATATTTTAAATTTACTAACCTTTTTTATGCTTGTCACTAAACTTATTAGTGACACTGACAATAAATGTTAAATGTCAAAATATTTGAATAGTTAAAACAGTTGACATGCATAGTAGGTACGATTTATTATATATAATTTTCCATACCTATGTAACTATGGCAATATAAATAGGATAATAACAATTTTTTCGTAACTGGTACACTTTTTGAAGAAATGTTTCAAACAAAAGTTGTTCAAATCATTAATATCTTTCAATTTTATTCTAACTATTTTTACTGTAAGTGCAGCCGTTTCGGAGATATGCAAAAAGTGACTCAAGTAAACATGCACTTCCGGTTTGAATATGTTTTTCAAAAATAGGAGGTTTTCTTCCCAGGCATATACAAATCTTAAGTTTAAAGTTTCATAATTTTATCTTCAACAGTGTTGCCTGTAGAGCGCTCACAGCCACACACACACACACACACACTCAGACAGGCACACACAGACGTCATTTCAAAAATAGTCAGACTCGATTCAGGGAAGGTCAAAAGGTGTATTTCCGTTAAAATTTCGAGTTTTTTTTTCGTGATTACAATACTTACTTATTACTTCGTAAAAAGAAAGTAAAAATGGGAGGCTCGACTCAGGGAAGGTCAAAAGATGTATTTCCGCCTCGGATTCTGCTATTAATCCTAGAACAAACAACTATATTTTTCTTACCTGTAACGAACAAGGCGCTTGGGTACGTTTGTTACCCAGTTGTTCGTTCTAGGGTTAAGAATCTATCGAAATTAATTAAAACGTCCATTCAAATGAGTTGAGTCCATGTAGACTTTTCAAGACACATTAATAGATGTTTTTACTTTAGTGAATGTATTTACGAAGCATCCGACATTCATATAGTAAATAAATCACAACAGAGAACAAATTTCGTGTTTGTCGAAATATTTTTTCAATTTTCGGGTTACCCATTAGCAACTACTTATTTAGTATCAGATAGTAAACGATAGGTTATTATTAATTTATTTGAAGACATTTTACAACAAAATTGTATTCAACATAACTTTACGACTCTATAACATTTTCGGATGTAAACTGTTTTCTACCACCTCATTTGATGAGAATAGGCATGAAGTTTTATATGCATGTATAACATCCTGCGATAAAATTCATATTGATACATTTGGAATAAAACTTGATCAACTTTTTTTCCAATATCGTAAATTGCCACATAGCCATCGCAACTAACCATGAGAGGAAGATAAGATTGTGATTAGATTATATTGAACCAGAAAATAAAATAACAGCAAATACAAAATTAACAACGAAATTAGAATATTATTGTCACATACGAAATTATTTTACATAAATACATATTATGACGTCTTTTCCTATATATGGAGAGCCAGATCGCTTTTCAAGCAATTCCATTAATTTTTACAAGAGAGCTTTGTCTGCATATTTTCCGATAAAAATTCTTCCACAAAAATAAATTTCCCATTGCCCTGATTCCGAAAATGTAAATATGTCATATACTTGGTAACATGTTGGTCGCCCACTCGCTATGTCGTAAAACCAAATGTTGTCGCCTCTTCTCATCATATATATTGAAGAACATAAGTTCTAAATAAATTGTAAACAAACGAAATTTCAAATTTATATAAAGTCTTTTCAGTAACTAATAGTTTGACTTTATTGAAAGCTTAAGTGCTGTAATTGTAATTAGGAGAACGAAATCTATTAACTAATATTTATATTATTTTGCAAAATGTTCTTAATTTTGTTAATCTATAAGCCAATTTAATAAATATGCTTATAAAACAATGTTAACAATTTTATTTTATTTATTAGGTCGAGAACTATTCGAAAATCCTCCACATATATTCGCCATAGCTGATTCAGCACATAAAATTATGAAACAACAAGGTAAAGACACATGTATTGTTATAAGTGGAGAATCAGGATCAGGAAAGACTGAAGCATCGAAAATTATTATGAAGTACATAGCTGCCGTCACGAACGTTGGAGGACAGAAAGAAATTGAAAGGTAGGATAGATTAAATCATACAAAAAGAGTTGGAAATAAAAAATACAAATCCAACGAATGAAGCTATTTTATTTTAGAAAATTATCATATATCCCAAGAACTATTATTATAAATATTATATTTGGTATCATGAATTCATGATAAAAGTCTGTATTTATTTATTCGCAATTAAAATATTCTCCATAAAAATGAGTAAATGTACAAAATACATGGTCTCATTTTTAATTAAACTTGCAGGGTAAAAAATGTTTTAATTCAATCCAATTCAATTTTGGAGGCATTTGGTAACGCCAAAACAAATCGAAATGATAATTCATCAAGATTTGGAAAATATATGGATATTCATTTTGACTTCAAAGGCGATCCAATTGGTGGCCATATTGATAAATATTTATTAGAAAAGTCGAGAGTGATTATGCAGCAGAATGGCGAACGAAATTTTCACTGTTTTTATCAGGTATTTAAATAATTATAATTTTTTTTTATTGTAGAAGCTTTGTATTTTTTATAATTAAATAAATATGTTATACTTAGTCTTGATTAAATAATAATTATGCAAAGCTAGCAATGATAAGCGTGTACACCTTCGAACATCATTCTTGTCCCTTTATAGCAACCAGCATTGCATGATTTTAATGCAAGTTATGCAGCACGTATAAAATCAGTTAAATTACGTAGGTGAATCCATATACCATAATAAGCGAAGATGTGCATGTTAGTAAATACTTGTTTATACCCGCTAGTAAATATACATACTCATTGCACGCCTTAATAATTGTAAAATTAGATAATTATAGTATAATTTTTACGTAGTAAAGACCAGGTAACCACAAAGAATACCTTTAATACAGGCCTTCTAAATTACGTAAACTGCGATTTTGAAAAGAATTCACGTACGCATGGTAATGTTATATTTTGCAACACGTGTTTAATCATGTCATATCTTGTCTGTATTTACTAACAAATTATATTTGTTAGTTTGGTAAATAAATCAAATATTTAAAGTTCCGTTTTAAATTTACTTTCAAATTACATTATATAGGGCGGAACTAATAAAATTATTTTTATTAATAATTAAAAATCATCTTATTTTGCTTAAAAACTATCGGAAAAATAAATTGCCGCAATGTTCGCATCTTGAGGTATAAACCTCAAATTAATAATAGCTAGACTCATATTACAACACTGTATACGTAAGCATTAGCAACGTGCATTTGGTCACTACTAAAAATAGTAGAACATAAAAGTGCCGTTATTTTGTACTACTTCTTCGAGAATCTACTCAAGGTCTCCACTCACTGCAGAGCTAGTAGAAACCTTGTGTAGATGTCGCGAAAATTTTGAAAACAATCGTCGCAAAACATGTTTGATTTACACAAAAACCAACACAAAGATAATTATGTTGCTTCAAAGTAAATAATAATAGTAAATTTTCGAATAAATCGATAATAAGAGCAAAATTATTTATTTGAATCCAAAATTTATTTCATCATAATTAAAAATAAATATCTCTATTTTAATTATTTTTATTATTATTTCAGTTATTAAATGGTTGTTCTGACAATGCACTTCGGTCATTTCATTTGACCAAAGATCCATCCAAATATTTTTATATTCACCAAGGGGATTCTTCTAGAGTTGATACAATAAATGACCATACAGACTATAAAACTGTCTCATCTGCCTTGCAAACTTTGTCGTTTTCGAATACGGACATAGATACTCTGTGGAAAGTTGTTGCAGCCGTTATGCATTTGGTAAGTTTATAAATTCTCATAAAATTTCAAATCATATGTTATCGAAAATAAATGTAGTTAATTACTAGTTGCTGCAAAAGTACAAATACAGAATACCGAGTGTATGAATCGAGTAAAATAAAACTTAGGCCGTATTCCATTATGCTTTTTGATGAACAAAATTTCCAGCATTGCTTGTTCGTGATACCAACAATTTTGTTCTGTTTAGGGAAATGTTGAATTCGCAATTAACGAAGATAGAGTAAATGTTAAAAATCCAAAGGAGGCTAGCTTCGTTGCACAACTATTAAGCGTAACTGATCACGAACTATCGCAAGCACTTGTTGAACGAGTGATTGCTGCTCGGGGTGATGTGATACAAAAAAATCACACTCGATCCGAAGCTGAGTATGGTCGTGATGCACTTGGTAAAGCTGTTTACGATCGGTTATTTTCATGGATTGTTGAGAAAATCAACGTGGCCATTGCTGTCGATAAGAAATCTGTTTATAAAACATATCGCAGTTCAGTGATTGGTGTTTTGGATATCTACGGCTTTGAAATATTCGATGCGAATAGTTTTGAACAGTTTTGCATTAATTATTGCAACGAGAAATTGCAACAGTTGTTCATTGGTAAGTTTTCATTTTTAAGATTCTTATAAATACCTGTAGTGTAGCTATTTTTTTAAATTTGCTATCTAATTATGCAATTCTAAACTAATAATACATGATTAATATTTATATGTCTCAACCATTTTATAGAACTCGTACTGAAACAAGAACAAGAAGAATATCAACGTGAAGGCATTGAATGGAAGAAAATCGATTATTTCAATAATCAAATTATCTGTGAATTAGTTGAGCAACCCCATAAAGGTATTATAGCAATTATAGACGAAGCATGTTTGAATGTTGGCAAAATCACTGATGAAATGTTACTTGAGGCAATGGATAAAAAACTTAAAGGCCATGCACATTTCACTTCCCGCCAGATCAAACCAGCCGCTAAGGAACTGAAACATAAAGTTGATTTTCGCATCACGTAAGTTGTTTAGAATATTTAATTCAAATTTAGAATCAATTTTGCTTTATTTCTTTCGTATGGTTGCATTTTCATCATATATGTGTATTTAATGTAAAAATTATCGCTACCTGCAACGTGTATGTTGACATTTTTAGAAAGTATATCATTCAAAAGTTAAAGTATAAATTAATTAATTTCATCTTGAAATAAATAGCTCCTAGTATGTGAATAATGTGAAGTAAGTTTTCATCAAACGTACATACATATTACATTTTACGTGTAATATTTTATATTATTTTTTATTTTATAATTTCCCAATCAATCTCATAAATATTATACGTTTTGTTATTATTATAATGACACAAAAAATGGTACAGAAAAGTTTTAGTAGGTCAAATATCTTTAGAGTGGGCCATCTGTTGGTTTGTTTTTGAAGTGCGTGTCATTTAGACAGTTTGTAACACTGATGTGCTTGACATTTATAGATATGTAGTGGGTTTGACACTATATATCTATCAATGTAATTGTATCAGCGTATTTTTTTATTTTGAGAGTAGTCATTTTCGGTTCTGATATACTTTCAATTTCTTTTTTGCATTTTCTGATACTTCTTATAGTTAGAAAAAATACTTACCATTTTAGAAATGTACGAAGATATATCCTGAGTATTTTCAGTTTAAAAATCTGCCTGAATGTATGTGTATGAAAGCATGTTTGTATGTAAATCGTGTATATATATATATATATATATATATATATATATATATATATATATATATATATATATATATATATAATGTATATATATATATATATATATATATATATATATATATATATATATATATATATATAAATATATATATATATATATATATATATATATATATATATATATATATATATATATATATATATATGTATTTATTTATTATTTGTAATTTTTTTGTTTGTTGTTTCCTTGTAGCCATTATGCTGGTGATGTTGTTTACAATATAAATGGTTTTCTGGATAAAAATAAAGATCCACTCTTTCAAGATTTCAAACGTTTGTTGTATAATTCTTCAAATTCAATTATAAGTAGCATGTGGCCTGAAGGTGCTCAGCACATTACTGAGGTAAATGTGTACTATTTTAGCTCAGCTTTATTTATTTATGTGTACTATCTGTTAGAGTTTAGCTACCTAGAAATTAAGTGGTACTGGTTTAATCTATTCTTTTTTTATATATCATAAATCAAGTTTCAATTCCTAACTCATATATTTGACAGTTAGGTGATTGTATTTCAAAAGAAAACGGTAACAAAGTATCGTTTTTTGCAACTTTTTTCTTTTCAAAATGATTAAATTAACACTTCAATTGTAATTTGAATGTATTAATGTATAATTGCCTTTTTCTGCAATATTATAGACAACCAAGCGTCCTCTTACTGCAGGAACGTTATTCCGAAATTCGATGGCTGCATTGATTAAACATTTAACAAGCAAAGAACCGTTCTATGTTCGGTGTATCAAACCAAATGAAGTTAAATCGGCGGCATTGTTTGACAATGAACGAGTAAACCATCAAGTCAGTTACCTTGGTCTTGTGGAAAATGTCAGAGTTAGGCGAGCTGGATTCGTCTACAGGCAACGTTATGATGTTTTCTTAAAAAGGTAAATATTCTAGTTTGGAACATGTGCGCCCTTACAAATTGATATAATATTATTTTATTATATTTCGGTCTGTATTAATATTTGCTTTGATGAAATGATTTAATATTGTTCAAATTCTATCATGTACATTAATTGGCGAATCTTGGCATTGCATTGACAATTAATAACGTTATATTGATATGCGTTATGCTATGTGATAATTTGCATTTGTATCATATACGTTTAGCAATAAACGGAAATTGGACAATAGGGTTGATACCTCAAAATATTTCAATTTTTTTTATAAAAGGTTCTTATAATATAATACTATTAAATAATAATTAAATATTAAATTATTTTAAATTTGTGTGTTTGTATTCAAAATATTTTAGCATTCCAGAAAAAAAAAAATTAAAGTATTTAATTTATTTGAAAACTAATAAATTTTGGTCATAATAGTTACTAATTAATAATGAATTTTAAAATTTTGAATTTTCTTATCCTTCCTGGCTAAACTGATATACTTACTACGTATAAGAAAGTTCAGTGCAGATGTTTTCGACTTTAATAAAACCATATAAAATGTTTAAGTTTCATATTTATATGTCATCATTTCTTAGTTGAAGCATATTGTTTTTATACTTCCGTATAAACAAAATAAGGAATTTTGTACAGATTTGTGTTTGCCACTTTTTCGTCATTTATATTTACAAGGACCAATAATTGATTATATTCTGTGCATGTGTTCATAATTTAATGTGTTGATTGGATTATTTTTTGATTTTAGATACAAAATGATATCGCAATACACTTGGCCAAATTTCCGCGGTGGTTCTGAAAAAGAAGGTGTTCGAACCATAATGGACGAACATAATTTTTCTGCAGACGTGAAATACGGCAATACAAAAATATTCATTCGGTCACCTCGCACTCTATTCGCACTGGAAAACGCTCGTAATGAACTGATTCCGGGTATCATTACACTACTACAGAAACAATGGCGTGGTTACCTCTGCCGTCAACGATACAAGAAAATGAAAGCCGCCGCGAAAATAATGCGATACTACCGCAAATACAAACTGCGCTCGTATATCGATGAAATGAACAGACGATTCCGTGGAGCGAAAACAATGAAAAACTATGGTAAGCATAATGCGTTCATTTGTATGAACATATTCAAACCGTAATAAATTTACAAGCAAAATACTTGTAACTACATAATACAAGATATACATATATCTGAATAGATAATATGACGAAAAGTATATATAGACCTAGCAAACTGAAACTCAGGAGAGGCGTGGCTAGTGTTATAGTCTATCGTGCAAGTACACTTTAGAAAAAATTATTTTGTATTCACGCAGCAATTTCTAAATGTTTTAACGATGAGAATAATATGAGCAATAACTTAAATCACATACTTTCGTAATTAATTAAATAAGCTATCTGGCAGATTGTTTGCTTATCTGTCAGATATATATCTGGAACTTATCTGTAGGTGGAAATACCGGACCTTAGAAATTCAAATCATGTAATCATATGATATTTGATTAAAGCCAGTTGTTTTATTGAGTATATAAATAATATCGTAACTGCGTTCGGTAATGGCAAAACGTACTGCTCAATGGGAAGAAGAGAGTACGCCTCATGACGTCACACTCCGCAATAACATGATAATATATTGAGAATCGTCACATGTCTTACTCTATTCTTCGCTCGAAGTGCACCACTTTGCATTTACCGAACGCAGCTCGTATAAGTTGTAATTTTCAATCATTACAATAGGTAAAAGTATCAAATGGCCCAAACCCCCACCATCCTGTCGCAATATTGTGGTTACGTTGCGATCTGCATTCAACCGGTGGCGAGCGTGGATGATACTGAGTAAAGTACCGCGTAGCGAATGGCCCCAACTGAGACTTAAAATGAGTGCGGCTTCTGTCTTCCGTGATAAACGTCCGTTGTGGGGACAAGCCCGAAAATGGGAGGGTAACTACCTGATGAAAGCCGATGAAAACCCCAACTATGCACTCTTCAATATGAGCGTGAATAACTTGAAAAATACAGATCATTTTCAAGAGATTCTGTTCTCTTCTTACATCAAGAAGTTTAATAAGTTTAACAAATGTGCTGAACGTGTTATTGTTGTAACGGATCAAGCGATTTATAAGATGGATAATTGCAAATTCAAGAACATGAAGAAAGGAATTCCCATTCAAGAGGTATGACACATCTAATTTTATATCGTTAGTAATATCTTAATAGTAATTTAAGAAGTGGTCATCAGAATTAGTAATCACATTCATATTTACTAACTTTTCGTTTAATTTTTAAATTCAGTTTATATATGTTACATTGTGAGCAAGCGAAATAGAAGAGCATGTATGAAGAATCTAATGAATTTGAATGAAGCGAAAGAAGTTTGTAAGGATAGAGTTGAATGGCGAAAGATTGTCAAGATGCGAATGAATGTAAAGGGTTTTCTGACACCCCATATGATAGAGATAGGCATGATGCTATGTATGTATGTATTGTTATTTTAAAATAATTTTCCTCTATTAAAAATCTAATTGTTTTGCTCTTGTTGGCTGATCAGTTTAAACGCACATTAACCAGTTGCGTCTGTGATGTCACTGATACAACGCTGAAATGAAATGATTTGATGCATTTTGAATCAATACATAACTAAAATATCTGCAGTGGCCCGCACTGGACTTTCTTATACGTAGTAGGTTTATTCTATTTCGATAAGATTAAGGATACTAAAATAGAAGTTTTGAAAAATACAAAAAAATACAATTATTTCCGTTTTACACTGCAAATCTTGCTGCAATTGCTTGCGCAAGAAAAATTGCTGTAATTCTTTTACTGTTTAAAACAGGCTGAGATGATAGATATCTGTGGTTTTCATTATATTATAATGTAATTATGCAATTCTACAATTATAAACGCGGGTAATTAAAATAATTACTTGCGCATATAATATAATAGTCAAAATTACTTATCTACACTATTTTATACGCACTATATTGCTAAGTTTGCTTATTTATACTAATATTTAAAGCTTTTTTTATATGCTTACAGATTCGAGGTATTAGTGTCAGCTCTGGTCAAGATCAACTTATTGTGATTCATACAAATTTCGGAAACGATTTCGTTGTTTCAATAGAAACAATCACAAAACAAGATCGAGTGGGAGAATTGGTTGGAATCTTGTGCACGAAATATTTACAGTAAGTACTTTTAATTTATTATGTCTATGCTTCGCACATCCCACAGTGTTTATTCCATTGGCATTTTTTAACTATTCCGTTACACTTGTGTGCGTGCGGTTCACAACCAACTCGGTACATTTCCAATGGAATACGTTACGCAAAAAGTACCGTTTGTATGTAAGTAAACCAGCAAAATAGCAAGGACACTTGGTATAATACCGTGTTAGTATTCTTGGTTCACAGTGCGTCACAATGATGCTTATAAGCAGTACCAACATATAGCACGGTGCACACAGCCTAGATATTCTTGAAATATATCATGTTCTAATACTAATTTTAGTAGTTTTTAAAGCCGAACTAATATATATTTTTTAAAACTGAATATGCATGACTTACTAAATTATCAATTTAAGATAATTAGTAACCTAAAATACATACCAAATGTAAACTAACATCACGTATTCAATATACAATTAAATATTGAAAATACACTAAGCGAGCAACAATACAAATATGTAAATTTGTGTTGTGCAAGAAAGTCGCCATTTAGTTTTGTCTTTCAATATTTTTAGTTGTAATTTTTACTATAGGGCAAAAATATGATTTCAATAAAATTTCTATATACATGAATTATTATTGCATCTGTTAAACAGTTAAAAAAAAAAACGTTGTTTCGTCATAATTACCAAGAAAATAGAAAAAAAAATTCAATATTATTCAGACATTATTAAGTACCTAAACTGTTTTTATTGTCTTAAATAAGAAACAATTTGATTAACGTTTTAATAACTTCCGAAATTAAAATTGTTCATTTTGTACACTTGATTATTTAAAAATACAAATATTAATTTTTCATTTATAGTTGAGCTATTTTTGAGAAAACTACGGGGAACGATGGGTACTTTTGTGCTTTTTTTTTTTTTGCGAATATCATGCCACAGACAATTGGGGTGGCAAAAACCTCATAAACACACAAAACTATTTATTTATTTTTTCTCTAGATTGCGAAACAGTGATTTAAGTGTCACAATAAACAACTCATTTGCTTGTGCTTTGGGTAACAAAAATCGTATCTTAAAAGTTCAAGTATCACCCGATACACAAGTGCCAACATTCAAGGGTAGCAGTGGCACCATTTTGTATATGTTACCATCATCATACGCCGTACTGGATACAAACAATCATAACCAAATAATGAAAGGCTATTAGTATTTATTAGTTTCTTATACGTATATTATATACCAAGTATTTGTATATATTGAAGCTTTTACA
Source organism: Nebria ingens riversi (assembly GCA_018344505.1). Taxonomy (NCBI): domain Eukaryota; kingdom Metazoa; phylum Arthropoda; class Insecta; order Coleoptera; family Carabidae; genus Nebria; species Nebria ingens. Next base: position 93,044 of record JADQWA010000186.1, read on the forward strand.
GTAATTATTATTAAGATATTTTTAATATGTACAAAATAATTTCGAAAATGTAATGGATATATTTTGTTTAAATTCTTTTTTATTTTTAAAGTATTAGCTCTCGCCACAAATTTACGGAAAAATATCTATTACATTACTAAAAATAGCATTTTCAGTGCTTAACTAAACAATATTGACAATTCTGTGTTTAGTAATCTATTATGATTAAACCGATTGAAAATTAGGTGAATTGTATTAGAAATTGTGATAAATTTTATCAAAAATATACACTTTTGTGAGTTGATGCCTGTTTGCACCGTTTAACTATGAATTTTATCTATAAATATAAGGTTATTTACATCAGGCTTTAATTAAACCATTCAAATAGTATAAAAGGTATAAGGTGCTCCTTAGATTATAATTGGAAAAGTAATACTGGAGCAAATGTATCTAATGTTAAGTTTATTATTAGGTAGCGGTGCAAATGGTATATAGAAATGTTTATATTATTAAAATATATATCAATGGTTGTACATTTTACAGTATAAAATGCATATTTTGATCGTTTTTACGTAGAAAAGTCGATATATTTATTGTAAATTTCGCTTTCATAGTACCAGAAGTGTCAATATTTTTTAATGTCTTGTACTTCATTACCTACTTAAAGGAAAAATGAGATGACAATGAAGCATGTACACTTACTTATAGATAATTTAAATCGAAATACAAGATTTAAAATATTTGTGACATTGCTGGTACCATAAAGTAATACGGAATTTTTTTTTTTAAACTACTAGTGTCTTGAAACTCTGGTATATGCCAAGCATCTGCTTTATTTTTTTAGATGTGAGTTAACATTATTCTAAGACCAACACTATTTTTAACCATGTAGTTTCAGTTGTCATGGCAACGTACACTGACACCACACAACAATTATAACTAGTACCGTCATAAGTCATACTGGATTTTATAAGATTAGAATCTTATAGAAATATAAGATGAAAGAATCCCGCTAAATTAGATAATACTTGCATTTATTATTATTTTTGAAAATTAAATCACAATTACCATGGTTTTTAAGTACTATTTTAACAATGTAGTTTCAGTTGTATATAATCAAAGCTTGAAACTTGTGACGTCATATGTCATGGCAAATTTTATAAGATTCGAATTTTATAGAAATGTAAGGCGAAATAAACCCGTAAAATTAGATAATACTTGCATGTATTAATATGTTCGAAAATTAAATCACAGTTATGGGTCTTGCGCTGTAAGTTGGTGGTTGTTATGATGACCACGCGCATGAAGTAAACGGAACTAATGCTGAAGCAAATGAAGTGTAGTAAGAAGGGAAATAACTTTAACATGCGAGACCTATACTATGGTTCGTGATAAATCGCAGAACGGTCCATAGTTCTGGGAAAATAATACCTTATTAGTTGTCAAAATATGAAAGCATTTTTGTTTTTCTAGAAATTTATTAAAACTTGCTATTTACTTCTTTCTTCTACAATAAACACGAACTGACAATAGCTAAAACGTAAAAGTAATATATTATTAAATCATGTTAACATATTTTTGTAGGACAGTTGCGTAATATAATCATCTTTCAGAAACCGTGTTTGGTAATATGAAAAGTGGCCTGAAAAATGTTACCGAGATTTTATTTGCGAAAATTTTATAAATAATTTAATATTTCCCGTGAACTTAATTGAAATTTGAAAAAAAAATAGAACAATTCGATTTTGGTTTAAATATTGATAGTTTTAATGTAAAATGAAGCGATCACATAGTAACAATAATAGCACAAATTAATGAAATGTTTGTTCTTAAAAGCAAAAGATTGACAAGTGCCTATTCTCGCAATAGATTACATAAATGTTAAAAGTATTTATTTAACAGAGGCTTGCTCGAACTAGTAGTATTAATAGTATAGAAACCTCATGGATTTTGATAAAAATATTGTTCATTTAATTCTTCATCACAAAATAAGAAGCCCGTATTCCAGAAGTTATAAAAATAAATTAGAAAAAAAAAATAGTATCAATGTGTTTTGACTATAAAATCATCTTTTCATAAACGTTATGTATCATAAAACATAACAACAACAAAGATACATTTTCTTACTTTCATAATAAATGATCAAGATTTCATCATAATCTCTAACCAAAAATTGCATTTTTTCTAACGTAAAATTATGTTATGCAGTCTTCAATTTAACAAATTTTTTGCTTTATTTAATTAATACTAAGATGTAAGTGCAAAAAATTATAATTGAGACTAATTTAGAATTGATGGTGAAAAACAATTATATTAGTGTTAGTGTATTTTTTATTGAGATTATCTTTCATTTTGAATTATATTATTGAACTTTAATCAAATATCAGCAATGTGCTACCACTGTGCTTTTTTTGGTAGCGTAAAATTTGTCGGTTTAATTCATAAATATCTTTGAATTAACTTGGTGGGGTAACTTAAAATATTAAATTCATTAAATTAATTTAAAAAGCTAGGGAATGAGAGTTTTTATCCCTAGCATTAAGTCATAATAGTACTTAAACAAGACCATGTGTAGATCTCATTAAAGCATTTATTTTTCTAAGGCTATTTGGCTTAAAATCTTAACTATTTTACATTTAGTGAACTTTATTAGCGACTAACTAAACTGCTCTGATGAGGTTTAACCTTTCGCAAAATTCGCCATTACACTGCTTTTTAAAAGCAGATTTATTGAGCCATATTATAAAACTGCTGGGTTTTTTTTTCATTATTTATAGTCATTTTTATATATTTACAAACTGTTGTTCATATATCTATCGCGTTCCAAAAATATTTATTGTATCATAAATATTATTTGATACGCATTCTGTAAATATTTCAGATGTGCTACATATTTGTTGAAATGTGCCATTATCTGTCAATATCTGTGCCTTAATAAACACGCATACTTATTGATTTAAAAAAGTTGTTTTTATTTTTTATTCATATCAAAAAAAATATTATTTTTAATGTATATAGCAATTTATGTAATTATCTACTCAGGAGTGGGTATATAAATAAGAAATTTAAGTATTTCAATAGCAATTTTCTTGTAACTGGTACACTGTTTAGAGAAACTTTTCAAACAAAAGTTGTGCGAAATATAAATATCTTTGATTTTGCCATTTTTACTATAAGTGCAGCCGTTTCGGTGATATTGCAGAAACCGTAAAAAATGAGGAGTAAATATGCACTTCCGGTTTGAATATTATTTCCAAAATTAGGAGTTTTTCTTGCAAGCCATATATAATTCTTAAGTTTAAAGTTTCATATTTTTACCTTCAACAGTTTTGGCTGTAAAGCGCTCAAACGCACACAGTTGTCATTCCAAAAATAGTCACACTCGATTCAGGGAAGGTCTAAAGATGTATTTCTGCCAGAATCTCGAAATTGAATTGTTCATGATTACAATATTTATTATTCTGTATAAGAAAGTAAAAAGAAGAATGATTATATTCAGATATATGTATATTATTATAAGTGTTTGCGGTTATTGCGTTTCTATGGTTATCAATTTGACATATAAATTTCAAGTAAAATGTCTTCGGTTTATAATTCGATTAATTTAAAGAATAAAATTGATAAAATCTCATTAAATAAACAATTAAAAACTATTAATACAGCAAATCAAAAAGAAGTTCGATTGCAAAATTGGGCAAAATCAAGGTTTCGTGCTAAATATGGCGTATCTGATAGCGTTTATGATGATTTACAGGTTTATAATAAGATATTTTAAGAAAAAATCACAATATATAAAATGATTCTTCAGACTGGTGGGTCATCCGTTAAACAAGTAAAAAATTCTGGTTATATCTACCCTCACCGTGTTGATGGACCGAGAGGCTCTAGGACTAGCCAGGAAGTTTTCAATTATAAGGTAAGTACCACTTTTATTATGGCAAATCATTATTACAATAATCAATTTTTAAGATTAATCATTGCAAGATCTACTCAAATATAAGATCGCAATAAGATGTGCACTTTCCTTTAGAATGAAAAAGATAATTTTATTATCTATGTGATGACATATGTTTAAAAGAACCGTTTGATGACAGGCAATTATGGATCTATTATTTACGAATGGAGAGTTAGATACCGAAAAAATTTTATGTTTACACGCGTTAGCAATACATCCATGCCATAATATTGAACAAGCTATACGATCTCATAAGGTAAAACTGTCGTTTTCGAATCAAGATTTTTCTATATTAGATCAAGTAAGCAACAGTTCCAGAAAAGGATCGCGTAATAGTCAATCTAGAGGACAAGCACGAAATGCTACTTTACCAACATATATCATAAGTATGTACATACATATATATATATATATATATATATATATATATATATATATATATATATATATATATATATATATATATATATTTAGATTTAGTTTTTATAATTTTAACAATTGGACGAATTGAGACCGAAATTATTTATGAAATATATTCTATTTTTTTATAGGTTTTAAAGGACAACCTAACAAAGGGCCGTCATATGGCAATGATGATTGCTGCACGAAGGAAAAGAAAATGCGAAGTATAACTATGGACACACCGCTAATTATTAATCGGAATATTAGAAAATTAGTGCTAACAGTAGTAGAAGCATTGCAAAAATCAAATTCCGAAAAAATTGGTCAATTGTTAGTAAAAGCTCGAGATCCTATATCGGTTAAAGATATTTTAAACAAGCCTGAAATGAACGAATTTTTAAATTCTTTGAACGATCGCACTGTATTATTAAAGTAAGAAATTTCTGAAATTTATCTTGTTTTGGTTTACCAACAATGCTTCCAAAATGCTATTTTAGTTATGTTATTAAAGAGAGGAGTTTATAGACTAGTAATAAAATTTTAATTTCAGTTCTGGTTCTTTTCAATATCTTCCTCATTTAAAAAACACCGTCTCTCTAAATATTGAAGATCCATCAGGCAGTTTAGAAAATTTAGTAAATGGAATACGATCTAGTATGTTAACGCAAAATAAACATTGTTCAAATAATGCATGTCACAAAAATTATGATACATCAAGTGAATCTGAACGAAGGAATTCTAAAGTGGATGAACAGAGAAAAAATTCGGTATTCTCTAATAAAAGCTATAAGAAAGACTCCTTTGATGCCGCGAAATTAGCAATACAATTACGGTAAATATGAAATTAAATGCAAAATCTAAGAATTGACTTTGAATTTGAATAAAATCAAAAAGAAACTATTATATTATTATAACAACTAATTATTATTGCAAGCCGTTTTACGTTTTGCTATTTATTACTTATTTAGTGATACCAAAAATTCATATTGTTGTGATATTGGAAAATGAATTCCAATTCGAAATTGTTTTATTATCAGAAAACTCATATATGTATATATAATGAATTTCTTGTTAACATTCTGAAAATAATATATGGCAAAATATAGCTTACTATAGTTTTAAGCTCCATATAAACTTATTGTAAAATATAAGTTGTAATTTGGGAACGCACCTTAATTTAAACAAAGTATTTTTTTTTTCAAATTTAATACAATTCAATTTTCAAATTTAATTCTACTCGTTTCACCATGCAAATGTACAAACATACATGCAGATACTTATGTATTTTTGTTAGTAATAAGGTAAATGATGCAAACGAACATGATTATGAAGAATTTAAAAGATATATAGCTAGTAACTCATCGAAATACGGAAAAAGAGCTCATTGCCCATGTTCTAGCAAATCGCGTAGTAGATTTTTTAGCAATTCATTAGAGAAAGATGTGAAAGAATATTTATCAAGAAGTACGCTTATAATAAATAAGTTGATAGACGATGAAAATCAGAAATTAATGATATTGCGAGAAGGTGTTAAGCAACAGCGAAGAGAAAGCGAAGAATTAAAACAAATCAAAACAAAAATGTTTAACGCCCCCAAATACAATAGAAGATCTAGTTATTTGATGAGAAAAGCGAGAAATTACTCTCAAAACTTTGGTTATATATCAAACGAAATGCCAATTCATTGGAATACTTTAAATTTGGCAAAAATAAAATACGAAATATCTGCTAAAGAAACAGAAAAACAAGTTCAACGATTTTTGGATGAACCTATCATGCCTACTTATACATAAAAATTGTAGATAATATATTAATTATTTTTTTTAATAAATCTTTAAAATTCATTCATTGAATTATCATTAGTAGCTAAATTATATTGAGTGTTTGGTTGGTGGGCACTCGATGAAACATATTTCAATAGAAAATAATTAAAACACTTACTTGGTTTCACATATATATTTATTTTACGACGTACGTTTCGATCTTTCGGATGTTATGCATAACATTTTGTGTGTGTGAACGCTTTACTGCCAATACTATAATCATGAAACTTTAAACCTAAGATGTGTATATGGCTCGTAAGATAATGTTTCAATATACAAGCTAAGCGGAAAACGCGGTTCTGAAAAAGTTCGCAGTGTTAAACGCAGCAAAAGCCACACGTAATCTTCCTTCATGTAAAAAAATTGTTGTCATATAAGACCATATTTAGAGATAAGAAAATATACGTTTTAATCATAATATATTTATTAAGTTTAGTTGATAATTTACTATTGTATTGTTCTATTTGCATGTACTATTGCGAATAATAAGAATCCTTAAGTGCAATTACAGCGCATATGTAGACATTTATAAAGTACAAAACAAACTAGAAACCATGTTTTATCTCTGGTAACCAAAATGGTTGATTGTGCTCGTAGAAAGAGAAATCGTATCGCCACGTGTCCGTACACACTAAAGCTAAACTTCCATTAAAATGGATCTATAAAATGCGAAAAAATAACTTACCTGACGCCATAGTAGCTAGAAACAAAGTAAAAACAAACAAAAAACCGTTATAAATATCTGTTTATGAGTGTATATATTTTACCACAAGACCAACAAAAATATTTTTAAAAAAGCATTATATAAATCGTTACATTTTAACATTACACACATATGTATATATTTTTATAATTATTTATTTCCACCCCAGCCAAACAAACCCTTAACGAAGCCAGACATTCCAGATGTTTTCGGTTTGTTCATTTGCGTATCTAGTTTATCGCTTAGATCTGGAAATTTGACGAAATTGAAAGCAAGATCAAAGAAGAATGGTTTGCATGGTATAGGCTGCATTGCTGGTGGCAAAGTTACAACATTCGGGTTTTTCGTTAACAATTGCGAATCTTCTCTATATTCATCCAACCGATCAATCAATGGCTTTTTACTCTTCGTTGTTTTTGTAGGTAACACCGCTGGTTCGTCTGTCGTATCTTCGATAACGCACTGAGCTTGAGCAATTATCTCTTCAATCTCAATATCGGATTGTAGTTTTGTCATATTTGCTTTAGCTTCTTTCGTAGTTTTGCCTTTCGTCACTTCTATTATGTAGCCAGAACATTTTTTGTAAAGCACAATAGCTTCTCGCCAACGGCGTGTTGCAACGTAGGCTTTGGCCATATGGAAACATCTTAAATTGAATACATTAGTTTAATATCAAGTACTAGCAAATTAATATTCGAATTACAAAATGTTTTAAAGATTTAAACAGGAAATTTCGCTTCGTCATTAACTTATTTATTTAATAAATAAATATGGTTTCTATGTATAGTATTTTTCATTTTTCAAATCAAATTTCAATATTGGTGTAAAACGATTAAATTTATTGGTATCTTGCCGGACAATGACGTCGCAAATTATATCTATTATAAATATAATACAAGTACTGGTTAATTAAATAGAGAATAACTATAAAGGCATACAAATTATTATAGGAGATTGGAATGCAAAAGTGGGAAATGACAACGAACTAGAGGACATAATTGGAATACTTGGACAAGAATGATAACGGCGTGATACTAATAGTATTCGCTACAATCAACAATTTGATAATCGCAGGAATCTTATTCCGACATAGAAATATACATAAAGAAACCTAATTTGCAACTGGAGGAAGAGCAAAAAACCAAATAGACTATTTGTTTATGAAAAGAAAATGGAGAACCTCCCTGACAGCTGTGAGATCTATGAGAGAAGCTGATGTGGCCTCAAAACACATATTAGTCAGTGCTAAATTAAAACTTAGCTTAAAAGTAAATAGCACTAACAAAAACTATATACAATACAAGACTATGAAATAACAAAGAAATTCAAGGAGAAAGTAAAACTCAAAGTGGAAAGAACAGACCAAATATGAGTTAATATCTTCACTTGTATTCTAACTTACCACTACCAATTTCTAATTCATATTTCCTTTTAGAATCTAACAAAATCCGTAAGATATGTAAATTTTAAAAATCTAGACTCAATTTCTAAATAAAATTGCTCTTCCTTATCGAACCAGTGCTTACTGTATATTTTTGATACTTGTTAACTGTCTTTTCAAGTTTAAATATTTCAGTAATAAGTACGAATTTTAAATAAAAATAATACCATTTAAACAAAAAAAATTTATTAAATTAATTTCCTGTTATTAACATTTACTCTATATGGCGAAATAGCGTTTTTTTTTTAAAGATTCAATTTATTTTCAATAAAGTAAGAAGTGTTTTAAGTTAAACCTGTAAAGTATTAAAAGAAATAAAACTAAACTACAAAATATGTGCCTTCAGGAACAGGTTATACGAAAACAGAAAGAATCATACGACTGATTCAGTTTAGCTGAACGCTTTTACTAACGAACATCTTCCCTTGATGTTGGCGTTTTGAAAATCCGATTGATGGGCATAGGAATAAGATGGGAATACACAATAAATAAATTACATACCTGAACGCTTTGAACATAGACGTTTGGGCAGCAACTTCTTTCTGGTAAGCATCGTTCTGTTCCATTCCAGCCAATTGTTTCATATCCGTCAACTGCTGCAAAATAATTTCATGCAGTCGTACAATATCCTGAGGTTTCTTAGTTTGTTCAATCAAATATCGATTCCTTTGTACGGTGCGACTCATTCGAGTATACAGCAAATACGTTAATAGCAACGCCCCCCCAGTGCCACCAAGTCGGACTTCTTCCCGGGCCACATTCACAGCATCACGGCAATCAATCAACATTTGTTCAATTAGTGCAATCCGCGCTTGCGTATCTTCAGCCCGTGCCAGACTATCGTCTAAATCTTTGATGCTCAACAAAAATGTCTTCACTTTTTCTGGTCGTACAATCACATTAACCCCGTGCCATTTTACTTCCATCGTATCTTCGCTGCGTTTTTCCTTCGCTTGCATCATTAAACTGTCCAAATTCTCTACTAAACCTTGTCCACGAAGTTCTAAGAGATTGACGGCTTTCTCGTCACCAATGTTGTAAGCGCAATAGCGTAGACTTGGTGCCAATTCTTCTACCCGTTGTCTGTACGGAGCTTGTTCATCTTCTGGAAGCGTGCTTGCGATAGTTTCGTATACAACCTGGGCTTTCTTTAAATTTTCCGCAGCTTGTGTCCACAGTTGTAACTCAAACTGCAATGTTCCGTGCATCCAAGCTACGTAAGCCTGAGCTTCAAGTTTCGAACGAGCATCACATTTTTCAGCCTAGAAAATCGTAAATTGTCGTAATGAAAGCAACATTTCAAATGAAACTTTTGATTATCATTGATTTAGAGTCCTAGTTTTACTTTCTTCATAAACATAACAAAATTCAATTTGGGTATAAGTGCAAAGTAGAATTGTATAGTCTAGAGAGTAAATGTTAAATCGTATAGTATTAATTAGCCGAGAATATTATATTTTATGCTTGCTGATATAATGTAATACAGGATACGCTGCAATCGGTAGTCTTTCAGGAATGCCATATTCTATACCGCTCAATCAGAGAAAGTAATGAGGAGAAATTGGTTTTATCAATATATTCTACCCAATTATCGAACTGGTTGACTAAATCATGTCACATCAACGATGGAACAAGTACACCATTGTACATATTGCAGAACCTTGCATCCTTAGAAATGTTAAAATTTCTTGCAAACATTCCTAACGCCCCTAAAATCTTACAACCAGCAGACACTCTTCTCTCAATCTCGCAATCATACTTTCCATCACTAGAGAATAAACAACTTAGATAAACAAACTGTTACACTTGTGCTCTAGTTTCAAAAGTTGGTAAAATATTAAATATATATATATATATATATATATATATATATATATATATATATATATATATATATATATATATATATTAGATGAAACGGATATTCGATAACTATCCAGCCTAGTTTAACTATTCGGTCGGATACCAGATTTTTTTTGTAATTATCTGTGGTTTATCGGTATTCGTTTATACTTTATATTATTATAAAAACCATCATTTATTTCTCGAGTAACAACTAAACAAATAGGGCATAACATATATAATAGAAAGTGTGGGTAATAGATGACGTATGTACACCTTCGAACATAAGTCTTGTCCCTTTATAGCCACTTAAAGTCTCGCAACCAGCATTGCATGATTTTAATGCAAGTTATGCAGCACGTATAAAATCATTTAAATTACGTAGGTGAACCCATATCATTCGATTATGGTAGGGGTGGTCCACTCGCCAGTGATGGTAGAATTTGATAATATATCAGAACAATTAAATTTATGATGAGGGTACCTCAAAAGCTGATTTAATTTGTGCCTAACTTCAAGTTGTCCGTACTCCATTCATTGTATGAACCAAGAATGAGTTTCGAATAATGTTTTATTTGCTTTAAAACATTTTAATTCTCATTACAATCTACAGAATTGTTCAAAATTGCGCCATAAATTGACAATTTAATAAATAGCCGTTCGCTTTTCGGTTATTCTCGAATGATTTCATTAATATTCATATGTACATACTTTGCATAATTCTTCCAGTTGTATAGCGTACACGCACGCTTTTCTCAATCTCTGAATCAAATGAAATTTCTTCCGAGCTTCAGTGTTTGCTTCTTGTCTCAGTTGCATTGCGAACGCCCAGGCTCTTTCCGCTAAAACTAATGGAATATGCAGATAACGTTCATCCGATTTAGGCTGACCTAAATGCGTCTCCGTCACATCTCTACGTTTAAAGTGCCTTCTATCTCCCTGCAAACATTAAGTAGTATAATACTACATAATCAATGAAATAATTTATTCTAATTTGATTATACCTGTGGAATTTTCAATACTTTTCGTAAACGGCGAATACGTCTTGAACAATAACCTCTATAACGTTGATAATCTCCATGACGTAAACCGTGTTGTTGTTGAGTGTCTTTAATAAGTTTTAATACTAATTTTCTTTATTAAGGAAAAGATATTTGTACGAAAGTTAAACCATACTGGTAAAACAAAAATGTTCAAGCAGCTGCTAAACATAACCTTATTATAAGTGTAAAAAGGATACTTTCTAACGAATACAATTTTACTTCTACTGGTAATGTTTCCACATTACCTTCAACGGGAACAGATGCCGTTTCTTTAGGGGCCATATTTTAAAGAAAACAAGACAGCCACTTCGATTGAAGTTTTTAACCAACGTTTCGTGACGTGACGTATCACGTTGTACGTCACGGCCTCTGCTTGAGAAGAAGCAATATTTATATATAATAATTCCAATATTAAACCACAAAATGACGGTTTCGGTTTATATGAAAAGTTGTAACCGCGATATTAGTGGTTAGTTGACTTATAATGAAAGGTAATAGGTAAAGAACAGCAAGATGGTGTACTAATTGATTTGAAACTGAGATAGTGGATATTTATATCCGCCCGCGAAATATGATAATATTTGAAAATACTATGGTTGGTGACAGTGCATGCTGTCAATTATTCTTGACAAACTGTTATTGCGAATTACAATTTACTGATTTTGTGTTTTAATAGATTCATTTATTAATTCTTTAATTGAAAACAAACTACATATAACTTAAAAATATGACAGAGACTGGTTTGAACATTTGTTAAAAGAAATGTTCACATAAAAATTCATTATATTAATGTGGGAAACATTGACTTGCCAACCTCTGACGTCACAATTCTAATTTTTGAATAAATTTCAATTGCGAATAAATATATAAATACAGGCTTTTATCATGAACTGATGGTACCAAATGAAATATTTTTAATAATAGTTATTGAAATATATGATGCTTTTCTACATGACCCCAATTTTAATGTAAAGATCATTTTCATATTTCGCGGACAGAAATGATGCACCGCTATCTTTGTTTAGCATTTTGCTTTTAACGTTCAACAGTTGTTGTAGTAACTAATAACATAAACACTTTTCAACTTTAAAGTCCTAAACCTTCTTCTATATTTAGCGCAGAATCGCAGTTAGGCCAAGGCGCAGATTCGCGCATTCGCGGTGGCTTTTGTTAATTTATGTTGTATGTTCCATATGTTGTGTTACAAATAAATATATTTATTAAATAAAATGAAAAGTATATTCATATATTTTGCAGTTTTTTTAACTTCTAGCAGTGCTCTACAAATACTGAAAGAAAGGGTTAGTTGTCTATTTGTTTTGATTGTTGCAACCTGTTGCGTAAATTGTTGTTTATTTAATAATTTTGTTACTATTAGCGAACGCACAAAGCAAGTGAACTATCTGACTCTCAAGTTCATAAACTGGCAACAATAAGTAATACATCACATATTGACATCGTTTTGGATAATATATTAATCCCTCGAGTTGTGGGCACCAAAAATCACAAAAGAGTGAGAAATTATATAGTTAAAGAATTAAATAAATTAAATTGGAATGTAGAAATAGATGAGTTTGATGATATAACTCCTACATTTGGAAAATTACGATTTGCTAATGTTATTGCAACTTTAAATCCAAATGCGAAACGATTTTTAGCATTAGCTTGTCATTATGACAGCAAATATTCACGAGAGAACGATTTTATAGGTAAGTCAATACGTATACATCAGAGTGGTTACATCGAAACACTTTTATTAATGTATACTAAATTAAATAATCAATTGTGTAACAAGCCCGTATGTTAAATATTAGCGCCCCTCCACGGAAAATAGATTAAAATATTTTCTCCGTCCCACAATGTTACTTATTACGTTACATCCGATTCACATTTTGCACAATTAAAAACTCCGAAGGTTATACCCTTCTTTAGTAATATTATGAATCCGTATATATTTCTTTCGTGTGAATAATAATTAGTAACAATCATAACCTTGTATCTTGATATACAAAGAGTGTAGATTTGATACATAAATCGGGTCATACAAGCTATTTAATTTTGGAAAATTATCATATATTCCAATAACTATTACTAAAAATATTATATTTGGTATCATGAGTTCATAATAAAAGCCTGTATTTATTTATTTATTCGCAATTGAATTTTATTCTAAAATTTGGATGAAGACGTCAGAGCTTGGCAGTCGATGTTGCCAAATGAGTTTTAGGTCTACCTTATTTTAAATATTTGGTTTTTAATTTGTCAATTAAAGAATGATTAAATTAATCAATTAAAATATACAATTTGTAACTACCAGCTGATACAATTCGCAATGACATCGTTAATATCGCTAAGAAAATTCCCAACATGCAATATTACCAACTATTGCAAAAATTGAGTAATATGAAATCGCATCCTTTAGTGGGATTTTATATATCTACAGCAATATAATTTATGACGCTTATGGATTTAATAATATTTTACTAACTTCGCCTCGATTTCCCTTTCCGTCAACTCTCGTGGCAAACACTCCATGGCGACATAAATAAGACATTTAAAATTTTTAATTACAATTTGCTTGTAAATTTCTTCAATAAGTGTTTTGCACTAGACTTTCTTATACGTAGTAGGCATATTTTATTTAGATAGAATATTTCAATACAGCATTTTAAACATTTAGGAAAATATAATTATTTATTACAAAAAAAAGGTCTGATTCAGGGAAGGGCAAAAGTGTATTTCCGTTAAAATCTCGAGATCGTTTTTTTTTTTGCATGATTAGAATATTTATTACTTCGCATGTATTCATTTTGTAAATAGTCACCATCTATTTATCTTGTTTACTCTGCTACATTTAGTATTGGCTCCTATATAAAATTGAACGCACAAGCAGTTTATTTATTGGTAGTTTATTAATAAATCATTTTCTATTTAGGGGCGACAGATTCTGCAGTACCATGTGCAATGATGATAAACTTGGCCGCTCAAATGAAAAAGTCCTTAAAAACCACTCAATCATCGAACGTCAGTTTGAAATTGATATTTTTCGATGGAGAAGAAGCGTTTCGACAATGGGGTCCTACTGATTCCATTTATGGCGCTCGTCATTTAGCAGAACGTTGGGAAAAATCTTTATCGAAGACTGCAGACAACGAACATGTTACTGAATTAAATCGAATCGATGTTCTAGTCCTGTTAGATTTACTTGGTGCACCTGATCCGAAATTTTATAGCTATTTTTCGGAAACTGAAAAGTGGTACGTCCGCTTAGCTCAAGCGGAAGAACGATTAGCGGAAATGGGTCAACTGAGACAATATTCGAGAGGACAACCGCAACAAACGTATTTTGCTCAGCGTTCATTAAGAGCTCATATTGAAGATGATCATATTCCTTTTATGATTCGAGATGTTCCTATTTTACACATTATACCGACGCCATTTCCTAATGTTTGGCATACATCTGGAGATAATAGAGATGCTATTGATATGCATACTGTGGAGAACTTAAACAAAATATTCCGAGTTTTTGTTGCTGAGTACTTACATTTAACTGTTTAAGCAAAAACCAATATATATATATATATATATATATATAAATATATATTTATTTATGTTATACAAAATTTGACCATATTTATTAATATATGCCCAGCAAACATAGAATTAGCCATGTAAGTACGTATATCTATTTAAAAGGAACAGAATGCATATCATTCATAGAGTTTTCTTAAGGTCATATCATAATACTTTACTATTGATCTCTTTAATAAATCAAGGTCTTCATTCGTTTTTGATGTCAAATTCATGTGATAAGACACTTATATTCAAAGTAAAAAAAAATAATCTATAAATCGAAGTAAAACTTCGATATCTTTCTTTGATATCGAAAAATAGCAAAACTTATTGAAGTAATGAGATAAATATTAACGTAATGGGATATGATCTTTAAATTAAACCATGAAACTAGTTGTAGATCTTGTATATATACAAAGTTAAAGAGTAGAATGAATTTACTATGTATTCAGCAGTACATAGAACAAAATTACGCGTTATAGGAAACTTGAACTGTTTACATCATAGGCAGATATTTAAATCATTATTGTTTAGTAAAAAAAATTATTAAAGAACACAGATATGAACATTTTAACATGTAATAAGTCTTTGTTACTACAATCGAATCATTACCCTGTCTGCGGGTACCTAAAGTAGGTCCTATGACTAAAGATGTGCAAACATCCCAATGAAAAAGTTGCTGTTTTCGCATTATGACTGATAATATTTACATTATCATATATGCATTTTGGACATTCTTTGATGAAATGTTATCTCTTGTACGCACGTATCCACTACCGTTTATGTATGAACAAGTATCGTTACTGATGTGATATTAGAGCGCTCATTCATCTGTTGTGCCGAATGAATACGACCAGAATTACGCAACCATAAATATTTACATTAATATGTCAATAATTATAGATAAGTATTTGCCTTTAAAAATATGCATCACAATGTCGTCGGATTTGATTAAATTATCTACATATGGTAGCGATTAGTTTGAAAATTTTAAATTTTGATAAAAATTTATATCTGAGCCTTACAAGAAATATGTGGGGTGATTTATAAAATCAAAATTTCTTAATTAATATTCTAATCGTGGGTTTATAGACGAACATTTAACCACGAATACTGGGTTTATAGACGAACTTTTAATCACTAATAGTGGGTTTATAGACGAACTTACCACTAACAATTAACATAAAAGAAGTTGAGCCATAGGTTAATCAATGTAACTAACGTAAAAAGCTAGCCAACTCTCAACTTCTTAGTGGTTACCTTAAATGAACATGCATTCTGCACATGCGTCCGATGTAATTCTCATTTTAGCCGTTATATTGACAAATGAAAATAAATAGAAAATAATATATTTCAAAATGGTTACAAAAAGAAGTATCCTAAGTCCAAAACAATTAAATATCCAGAAAAACAATATATGTAATACACAAGTTCAAAAAGAATAACCTCAAAAATAAACATCTGGCAAACGTTATTAAATCAGTAAACGGACACGGTACACTCCCCCCCCCCCCCCCTTTTTTTAAGACAAAATGATCTGCGCAAGCGCTCCTGTTAGTAGTTAATTCTGTATGAACACCAACATTCTTATCTTAACTTTACTATAATTGTTAATGGTTAGTGTTCGTCTTTAAACCCACTGTAACACTTATTTACTTTTGGGGTATTTTTGGTGATACTCGAAGAAAATGTATCAACAACTATTTCATCAAAAGCGTAATACTTAACCACTAAAATAGTAGCATTAGTAAATGGATAAAATATATTCGTAAAGTAAATTAAGAAAACGCCGCTTATTTGGAACTAAATTTACCTTCCACGGTCACCATATTGTTTGTTTACTTGTGACATTTACATGTATATTTTGAAGGTTATTATTTAATTTTATATACATTATTCGCTTGAGCTAATTATTTTTAATATAGTAATAATTGGAAACTGAGAGTTCTATGTTTTGATGAGCGCGATTTGCCGAAAAGACAACAATAAATATGTGTTTTCTTAGATTTTCTCGGAGAAAACTCCATATTTCGGCGATGAACAATAGTATTTTATCTTAATTAAAATATAACCCGTAAAACTGATTGTAAATAAATGTCAAAACAAAAATAGTTTCAACTACAGTATTGCTGGCGTTGTCATTATTCCGTTAACGGTACGACTGTGGCGCTCCTTGACCTTTAATGTTAGCTCACTTTGCGAATATAATATTGGCAAACGAAATTAACAGCTCGCTATCTGGCGGCGAAATTAGGTACTATTTATAGTATGCTTGGAGCAGCCATTTTGCTAACGACACTAACGGCCTCAACGATAATTTCGTTTGCCAAGGAGAAATGGTCTGGAGATAACGATTATGATATTACATAATACTTTTCTTGTTCTGTGTTTGCTGGGTTTATAAACGATAAATGTGTTTGTACATTATATTTATGATATATTTTATAAAACTGAAAATTATCTTTTGACATAATTGTGAACAATTTTATTCTAGTTAAGACTGAAAATATATTTTATGCATTCCTTTACAGATATTTTTTTATACAAGAACTAGAAATGTTATATATAGTATATGTCCAAGATGCTTCACCATTCTGTTTATTATCAAATGATCGGTATTATACTTTTTAGATGGTTATACTCCGTCTGCATTACGTAATATTTGTATTCCTACAATAATTAGTGTGTGCAGTCAATATTTATACTCATGGGTGCGTCTAAAGTCAAAAGAAATTGTAAAGAAAACAACAATGAATTCTTTCCAAAATAGTATCACTAGTTAAAATATTTGATACAAATGTATTTCATAGTTCTCCGCTATTATATAAAATAACTAGTTAAAGATTATAATTGATTTTATTTTATACTTTAACGGACGTGTTAAATTATTTTATAGATTAACTAGTTATTCTATATAATAAAGAATTATAAACTTTAACAATAACATATATAAAGAAATATTTATTCTATTTATGATGAAGTATACCTACAAACAAATATTAAATTACTCAAGTGCCTATGTGATATGCGCAGAGTGTTGCGCTCCTAGTGAAGAATAGAATAACACATGTGGCGTCACTATATTATGTTATCTTGTAGTGTGACGTTAGGGGCGTACTCTTTTTTTCCCCTATTTGCGCTCAGCTCTGCACCAATTTTGGGTCTCTTGAAGGCCAGAAGTTACTTACAATTATAAAGTCTATATACTTCTGAACCAATTTTTCGCATCTCAGCAATGAGTTAGTTTTATGATACCGATTATTCGATGATAAGTAGAAATGGTGAATGATCTTTGAAGATACTATATTAGTTTGTTTTACATAATTTTGTTATTACATATCGAAACAGTATATTATACATATCAAATTGTTGAACATGAACCAAATGATTTTATTGGTAAAAAATATACTGCATTAAATTATAGTTTGTTTTTGTTATTCTTTTAATTACGGAGATAATTATGTTGATATTTTAGTCTTTGAATGTGAGAGCGCGTGAAGTTGGAGCGAGCAGAGTTATAGGAGTATGAAATTATAATACAAATTAAAAATCAGTGTTTATTCGGAATATTTTTAGAGTAGTGCAAATATATATTTATATATATATATATATATATATATATATATATATATATATATATATATATATATATATATATATATATATATATATATATATATATATATATATATATATATATATATATATATATATATATATATATATATATATATATATATATATATATATATATATATATATATATATATATATATATATATATATATATATATATATATATATATATATATATATATATATATATATATATATATATATATATATATATATATATATATATATATATATATATATATATATATATATATATATATATATATATATATATATATATATATATATATATATATATATATATATATATATATATATATATATATATATATATATATATATATATATATATATATATATATATATATATATATATATATATATATATATATATATATATATATATATATATATATATATATATATATATATATATATATATATATATATATATATATATATATATGCGCCGACTGCATGCTGAATATTGACCTGCAGCTTTTCCAGTGTGATTTGAATACAGTAGTTAGCTAACTCGCCGCAGGTTTCAAACACCTAGGTTCTTTATAAGTCTGAAATAAAATATGGCAGGCGACAAGAAATATAGATATAATTAAATCAACAAGTTTATTATAAAATTATAAAAGCAACTTAATTGGGTAATATATTTTTATAACTATAAATATAAAATTAAACGCACGAATCGAAAAGGAAATGGCAGTAGTAATATTATTACCTCTAACAATTGTAGAAAGCGGTAGATAGACCCTAATTTTTGGCGGCAAAGTGACAATTCGCTGTTAGGTTTCAATAAAATGTTAATAAGTAGTACGTTAGATAGCGAAACGAGATGTGCATTCATTTGATTAAGGGTAAGTTCGTTTGTATCTTTTTCTCCACGCAAAATAAACTTAGGTCAATTCTTCTCCAGAAAAATTAATATTTAAAACAAAATAACGGCAGTTTCTTGCACTGGACTTTCTTATACGTAGTAGGTATATTTTGTTTCAATAGAAAGTATTTTAAAAAACAAATTTTTAAATATTCAAGAAAATATTATGATTCATTATGCTATATTAGAAATTATTATGGCCGAACGTTTTTTAGTTTTCAAATGAATTTAAAATCTAACAAAATATGTATATATAATATTTTACCTTTGAAATCTACTTGTGGCAATAGATGTTAAATTGTAAATTATTTGAGTCTATTTTATTTTCGTGTTAAACAATTGACACGATTTATTAAATATAACTTCCTATACCTACGTAACTATGGCAACATAAATAAGAAGTGAACCATCAGGCTCGTTTAGAAAAACATCGTGCCTTGCAAATGAAAGAAACCATTCGATGTGTATTTGCATAAAAATTGCCTGGTAAAAATTTCATTTATTTTGATCGTGTATTAATGGAGAAAAAATTATGAGAAAGTGCCTATTATGGGGGTATTTATTTAAAAAAAAACATTTGATGTGTATTTGTATTAGAAATGCATGGTTAAAATTTCATTTATTTCTAACTAGTATTATTGGAGATAAAAAATAAAAACCCCCAAAATAGGCACTTTTTCATAGTTTTTATTTTTTTCTCCATTAATACAAGATCAAAATAAATGAAATTTTTACCAGGCATTTTTTATGCAAATACACATCGAATGGTATTTTTTTATTTTCATTTGCAAGGCACGATGTTTTAGCGAGCTTGATGGTTCACCTTAAGAATTTCAATAGCAATTTTCTTGTAACTAGTACACTTTTTGTAGAAATATTTCAAACAACAAGCATTGGCGTCGCCAATGCTCAGAGCTCGCCTGTGGCGAGCTATTTAACATTGGCTGCGCCAAGACCTAAAGTTTGGCATGGCGAGTTTCTGAATAAATAAACAATATATTTATAGCGATCAAAGCGACAATTAAACCAACAATGGTATAGTAATTAATCAAAGATATCTTTATTCATACCTTGGTTATTATAAAAAATATACTTGGCGTCGGCGAGCTGTTGCCTAAACTTTGGCATGCCGAATTTCTGCATAAATAACTATTATTGCACTATAATTTAAATAATTGAAGTAACAATCAAATCGACAACGATATATTAATCAATCTAAAATATCAACTGGCATATGCATTAGTTAAAGTATCGCGCAAGCCGGAAAAAAACAAAAACAGTTCAAAATTATTATTTTCCTTATTTTTTAACGGCTTTCAGTTATAACTTAAATAAACTTTAAATACATCAAAAAATTTGTAATTTTACGTAGATTTTGTTGGTATAACTTTTTTTTTATAATTGATTTATTTTAAAAAATTATCATTTTCGTTATTTTTTACGGCTTTCAGTTATAATCGAAAAAATATTTAAACACATCAAATAATTTGGAAATTTAGGTAGATTTTTTTGGTATAATTATTATTTTTCTAAGTGCTTTTTAAGGTGTAAATTTTTTTTGCGGGCCCAATATTTCCTGAAGTACTGCTCTGATTGGATTTAATTTACGACCGGATGGAATTGGGCCCCTACACAATATGTGTGCCAAATTTGGCTGAAATCGGTTTAGTATCTGCAGAGGAGAAGAGGTGAGGATGGTTGATCTTACGACTAGCGAGCGAGCGAGCGACCAACATGTTACCAATTATTTGAGATATTTTCATTTTCGTCATCAGGGCAAAAAATGACGAACTTTTTGTTAAGGAAATTTTGCAATCCGAGAATGTTACAGTCTAATTATGCTGACAAACACTTAAGCTCTTTGGTACTACGTACGGCGAACTAAAAATGGTACAAAAATTAATATCTTTCATTTTAATCCTAACAATTTTTACTGTAAGGACAGCCATTTCGAATATATTTCAGAAACCGCAAACTTCCGGTTTGAATATTCTTTTCAAAATCTTCATCAGTTTATAGTAGACTATAGTAGCCGGAAAGCGAACTTACGTTACTGAGACAACTTTGCTGAAAAATCCGCCTATATTTTATATGTATTGCATTTTAGATTTGGACCACACTATATTGTACAAATAAATTTCAAAACTGGATAAATATTGTATTTTTAATTTAATATACATTTATGCGTTATACAGTAATAATAATAAATAAACGTATCAATTAAAATGTTCGTAAGGCTTAGTTGGCATAATTAAATATATTTTCCACAATAAAATCAAATAAATTAGTAGTTGGCATAATTGAATCTAATAAATATGTTGTTTAGTTAAATAAATACAAATATTAGCCATAGGATTAGTTTTTTCTCAGCGCATAAAAAAGTTTATTATAAATAGTAATATAAATATTTTTTTCTATAGTAAAGACTCGCAGCAAGCAAGTGCGGATTCTGCAAAAACGAAAAGTGAGATTATAAGAACAATTTAGATGTTATCTTCACTTATAAGAGTGATGACAGAATCCGCGCCTGATAATCATTGCAAAAAAATATTTAAAATAGCGAATGCTTATTGCCTATTAACGAAAAACATTGTTTTAATATTTCTTGATTATCAAGAACTGGCAAAAAATAATTATTTTTAAAATATTTCTCAAAGTTTTTCGCATTATCAACAAGTTGAGGTATCAATTCTTCAGCTGTTTCCCGACTGCCAGCTAGAAGTTTATTTAGTTGGTCATGGCTTAGTACTGCATCTGCATCACTGGTTGGTAAATCCTTATACATTGGCCAGTCATCCGTACATGCTTCACATTGGCAAACAAAACAATATTGATCGCATAATTCCGTTCTCCTTTCTTCACGTTCCATAATGGCATGGTGACAACTTAAAACAAAGTTATAAATGACCTAATTAGTATACTGATTGGAATTTCAATAAATTAACCACCGAACAACTTTGTTTTTTGCTATGAAAAAAAAAGACGTTAGTTACGTCTAATGGGTTTCAAAGTTATTTAAATAATAATAGGTATATAAACAGCCTTCCTAAACATTATTTATAGTTATCTATTTTAAAATTATTTTTCAATTCTTACCCGTAGTTATCAAACAATTGCTGACCAATCTCAATGGGACGTAATGCTCGTAAGACTATAGTTGTTCCATAACAATTGCGCACAACATTTGGAGAACATGAATGATTCAAAAGACTTAAAAATGCATACGCTCCTGCACCTATATAAATAGTTGCAAACTCTAAAAATATAAGACTTTTAGTACTTTTCAAAAACAAATTAACGTTTTTATACCATCTTTCTTGTTTCCTTGCATCTCAGAAATCCCATGCATGTTTGATGGAGCCGTATGTAAATGACGTAATAACAATTCCGCAGTACAATTCTTTATTTTCTCTAAATCACCAGAATCATAAAAATCAAAAAAATTCGTTGCTTCAAGAAAATACATTAGTATTGCAGCTACTACAGAACTTGAAAATATTTTTTTAACAGGCCGGTTATCGTCATTTGTAACTAAATTGTGTATTTCTTTATACGATTCTGATTTATATTTTTCTGTATGTTTAACCGTAAAATCTCCTGCAATAATTGGTTTATATTCATTTCGAGCGCTAATCACTACGCGTAACGCTAGCAGGTGTAGTTTTGTTGCTTCAATCATTTGTAATGTGCCCAAAAGCGCACATTCATACTTATGATATTGTTCCCATGAATTTACACGGCATTTCTCACTACAGTATAACGTTAAGGGACATTGTAAACATGGTATTAAATTATATGAAATATTTAAGCAATGATGACAATGTGTAAGATAACAATCGTACAGTAGAATTTTTATATATGGTTTTTCTACAGCTATAACATCTCCTGGTTCGATCTTTTCTATGGCAACAATATGCCGGCCCATAATTTCTGACTCTTTCATTGCAATACGATTCGATGCACATTCGAATATTTCATTTTCTAATCCTATAATTGTTGGCACTTTTGTATGATATTCTTCATGTACTTTGTAATTTATTTCTTCTAATTGTTTTTCTGCCTTCTGTTTCCTCTCATTTATTTTTGCATGTAAACGTTCCGGATATCCATTTTCCAATGCATATTCTATATCCTGCATGCATATATATATATATATATATATATATATATATATATATATATATATATATATTTCTTATACGTATTAGGAATATTTTGTTTATATTTCGTATTTTATTAAATTCTCTATCATAACAAAATATGCCTAATACGTATAAGAAAACCAGTGCAATACACTGCAGATGTTTTAGTCTTTGCATGAACTAAGAACCTAACAAAATATTTATATATTATATTTTTAGTATTTGATTAACCTTTGAAACCCTTTTACACTAGAACTATATGTCATAATTATAACTTCCCATAACTACGTAACCATGGCAACATAAATAAGACTTTTAAAAATGTAAATAGTAATTTTCTTGTAATCGGTAAACTTTTGGAAAAACTTTTTTAAACAAAAGTTTTGCATAATATTAATATCTTTCATTTTGAATACTGGTATATTTTTTGTAAGTGCTGCCGTTTTGGAAATATTGCAGAATAAACATGCATACTCGGTTTGAATATTCTTTTCAAAAATAAAAGGTTTTCTTCCGAGCCATATACATATGTTTTAAGTTTAAAGATTGTAGCATTAGCCATTTTGGCTGTAGAGCGTTCACACACACACACAGACGGAATTCTGAAAATATTCAGACTTGACTCAGGGAAGGTCAAAAGGTGTATTTCCGTTCGTAAATTGTCATGATTACAATACTTCCTTATATACATTCGTATAAGAAATTAAAAATATCAAGTTCACGGTATGGGTGTGTGAAGTACTTTTGGATTAGGTTTTTAAATGAAAATTATCATAACTATGAACATTTGTTCTTATAATATTATAGTTTTTAAAATATTAATTAATTAAAGTTCAAGACAATGAAGCCAAACTTTAATATTAGGTAGTTGATAGATTCTTAGCTAGTTAGGCATCAAAATTCCGTGTTTTTTTTTTAATTTTGCATTGTTTACAGGTTATCTGTTTTAGATTCAAGTTCGTTCTTGTCAAAACTCAGTGGCAAGTGTGACGTCATGCTCTATACGAGAGCAATGATTAATATGATTTGTGTGCGTACTAAGTGGAAAACAAAGCAGGTATCAAGTGCAGCAGTCTACTGAGGTTAGCGTTTTATGTTATTGAAAGCTTTTGTGATGAGCTTATTATTAAAATATCTGATGAAAATCTTTGAGCTCGTAATCAACAACAAAAGTGTGACGATTACAAACGAGGATATTTTTGAAAGTATTGTAATCATGACAAAAAATGATCTCGAGGTTATAACGGAAATACAACTTTTGACCTTCCCTGAATCGAATCTGACTATTTTTGTAATTACGTCTGTGTGTGTGTATGTGTGAGCGCGCTCTACAAAAAACTGTTGAAGGAAAAATTATGTAACTATATATGTATATGTGTCTTGAAGAAAACTTTCTATTTTTGAAAATACTACTCAAACCGGAAGTGCATGTTTACTCCAGTACATTTCTACGGTTTCTGCAATATATCCGAAACGACTGCACTTACAATTAAAAATTGAAGATATTACTATTCCGAAAATAGTCAGACTCGACTCAGGGAAGGTACAAAGGTGTACTTCCGTAAATTATACTTCGCATAAGAAATACTCACTTGTATACATTCTTTATAAAATCTATTTTCGAATAGGACAGCAGATCGATTAGCGAAAGCTAGCGCTAAAGTTTCTTTACTTTTTGCATAAGCGATACTTTTATTGTAATGTTTCATAGCGACATGATCTTTTTTTAATGCAATAAATACATGGTTTCCATATTTTCTACGGTCTTCCGATTTCTCATCACATTTTTCCACATGTACTATTTCCGGAAGAATGTTATGCGTTCTCAAAAAGTCGCTAGCGAAATGAACTCGTTTATCATTTGAAGTAAGTGCGCGAAACTCAGCCGAAAGTTGTGTCGTGTTACATTTCTCCACCAGAATGCGCTGAATGTCCGTATGGATTTTGCTGAGCGAAAAGTCGTTTACATTTTCTATTTGGTTGGCCATGATTCATGCATGTGATATTGATTTATTATTATTAGTATCAACGTAACAATGTCACAATACGTTACACCATTCCTGCTCTTGAATTTGGGTTCGGAAATGCTGTTTGTCGTCTCACAAAGACTCCAAGCACAAAATATCTCTCAAGATCGAGCAGCACACGGTACTCTCTCTGTTTTATTAATAGCCGATCGCGCTTGCACTTGAGCGAGCATACCAACCACAAACATGCCGGGGTTTTTTGAACGCACCAGTAGAAGTCTTTCATTATTTATTCACCAATTATTGTCTAGGGATAAGCACCATTACATTGAAATCAGAAATGCATTGAAATATACATTATGCACATTCAATAATACTGATTATTCTATTATTATTAGTTTTTCAGTAAAGTGATGTACATAATTTTAGTTCTAGATGAAATAACTTCATCACTTATTGATCAACAACTAATTACTGATTTATTGAAAGTCCAAGAGACATACACTGACAAATCAATAAAACAATTAATTGATAGTATCGCACAATCGTCTATAATGCGATTAGATCCGGTTAGTATGGATAGATTATGGGATTTAATTACAATGGTTTTCAAATGGCAGCTAACTATGTCGCAAGATGTGATTGCTGTAACAATACGGCATCTTTACGAAATCGAAACTTTTACTACAAATCCAAATACTCAACTACAACTGCATCGAGTTCAAAATATCGTAGATAATTTCAATAAAATTTTATCGACCGAAGAAAAGATAGATTTGACTGAAAATATAATCATTTGGTTACATAATTTTAACGTACGCGTATCATTGTTGTTAAAACTTGGTTTTCAAAATCAAGATGGTAGTTTTAATGCTAATAAATACGATACAAAATATCCTACTTTACTGGAAAATATCGGCGAAAATATTTATGCTGCCACAACAAAATTAAATATGTCTAAAGCAGAAGGAACAGCGCAACCGTGTCGACAATCAGAGAAATATGAATTGAATACAATGATTAATCAGATTTTGGGTGAAAATAATTCAAATAAGAATACGAAAGAAAATGCGCAGTTCTTCAAACTTTCGCTCTGCGATACTTATGATAAGAACGAATGCGAAGAACAACGAAACCATTTGAATATTTATTCCGAAATAGATGTAAGCAGTAGCTCAACAGGCGCGCTTCAAGACATTTTCAATGACATTAATACGTTTGAAGAGTTTTCATCTGTTAAAAATAGTATACATGATGAATTGTTAAATATGATAGACAAAAATTGTTAAAATTTTATACTATGTACTTGTTATTTAGGTGCACATATTCGAACATATCGAAGATTCCCAATCAATATATTCATAGTAAAAATAATTTCATGGTAGTTGTAGATGCTTTATTTCAGTTAGAATATATATGTAACTCTATGTTATTTTCTAAGTTTAGATCGTGTAAAACGCTAGTAATTGTTTAGGCTTTTTCGTCATAATTTTCTCAAAAACATCTAATTAAATTAAAAATTATTAAACATATTATTAATAACACAATTTTAGTATCAGTCATATTTTGTGACGGAATGCGATATGTGAAAGTTACAATCTAATAAATAAATTCGTTTTAAGATTTTAAAACAAATATTCAATTTTAATTTCTGAGTATATTATACATCCAGAAATTAAGATACGTATGCGTCAATCAAAATAATTCTTATTTCAAGACAGTAAGACGAATTCAGGTATTTAATTGTGGTAGAAAAATCTATTGCCTTTTTCTGAAAACAATGACGAAGAACATCATTTTAAAAATTTGAGCGAATGGTAATGAATACCGCTTGAGCAAATGAGCGAATTACCATAGTGAATACCACTTGAGCAAATAACTATTTGAACGAATGACCATAAGATTATATCAGAGAATGGCAACTTTCTTATGCAACTTCAACGGTGTCCTTCTAAAATTTCATTCTTAACATTCATGTTGTAAGTTGTAACGATTTGAACTGAGGCCGCCATTGCAGCCGCTTTGGTTAGGGACTCCAGTTTACGTGACTACATACGCGGCCGCAGCCGCTATATGGCCGCCGCTGCGGCCACTCCGGTTTGAGCAAGAAGGATTACTTCTAGCAGCTTTGTTGGAAGATGAAGATGATGTACAGGAAAGGTAGATATTTAAATAACTTAGCTTCTGAAAAATATTCTTTTTTATGACCTGAAATTATTATATTGGTGATTTCTTTTTGCAGAACAAAAACACGGTCATCGGTCCATGAAATAAATAAGAGCAGAAAAAATGAAGGGAAATTTCATACACTATATAAAAAAATGAGAATGGACGAAAACAGATTTTATAAGTATTTTCGTATGACAATTGAATATTTTAATTATCTTCTAGATCTTATCAAAGAAGATATAAAGAAACAACATACCCATTATCGGGAACGTTTAGAACCTGTGGAACGTCTTTCGATTGCATTGAGGTAATAAGAAAATAGAGGTTTATTTGAGATTTAAAAATATATATAGTTAACACCAAAAATTTTATTTACAAAAATATTTTGTGCGAATCTTTCATACCAGTTTGTAGCAGAATCTGTCCTGCTTTCTTTTCTAGAAGATCTGCTGTCGCTTAGTAATCCGTCTGAAAACGTTTGGCTCTGTGAACTCAAAATAGGTGATGCAGGATTGCACATACTAGTCGTGAAAAGCGAAAGGCTGCCTTGGTCTTGATACTATTGCTGCTTCATCTTCATTTAGTTGTTGTATCTCTTGCTCCATAAGCATCTTAGCGATTTGGTATTTAACTAACGTCTGACGTCGCATTGAAAACTTTTTCACTGTTTTGGTATATCCCCTAAACAGCAAATCTATTTCATCGCTATCCTGATTGTTCGATGTTCTAGTTCCGAGATAGCTCAAAACGTTATCGACGGAAGTAGACTGCTGGGGTGATTGAGATTTAACTACACGTTGTCGTTTTGCCAAATTTTTACCGATAGGAGTTGCTCGTGTAGATGATTGGCTCTGTTCATCGAGCATGACTGGAGGAGATTGTTGTGTGTCATTCATATCTTCAGTATTTGTAACGTTTGAGTTTGTACTGGTAAATTGTAAAAATGGTTTGAAAAAAGACATCTGTTGGGCCCATGGCCATGTTTTATATCTGTCGATAGATTTAGTCTTTTGTCCTGTGCGAGTTTTTTCACTTCTAATATGCTTAGCATAGGCATCCCGTAAATTCTTCCACTTTTTTTTCAAATTATCACCTATAAAACGTGAAATAGAAAACATTCGTAAATGTATTATTGTAAATTGGCAATTTTATTTATTGGGTATATTTATCTTTATTTGGTTCTTTTAAGAATGTATGTTAAAAAATAAAAAAGACGTCCCCAATCTTCTCTTGCTAGATCTAATTCAAAAGATTATACAGCATTGGCCGTTTTTTTTTCTTCTGATTTTGAAATCAGGTTCTAATTATTTTTGCTACTTAAAAAAGTTTTCAATCGTTTTGTTGGCTATTGTTGACGCGGAATATAAATTAATTTGTATTTATGTCGGAGGCTATGAAAAGAATAGCGACGGAGGAATTTTTGAGGCATCAAACATGGGATAGAATTTTTTCAATAGAATAATTAATGTGCCTTTATTACCAGAACAGGACGAACCTACTCCATGCGTTATAATTGGAGATGAAGCGTTCTCGCTAAAGCCATATTTAATGCGTCCGTTTCCATACAGACAATCTAGACTTGACCCGAGAAAGGATAATTACAATAATAAATTGTGTCGTGCTAGAAGAGTAGTAGAACATTTTTTTAGCATTTTAGTTCATAAATGGAGAGTTTTTTTAAGACCTTTAGAAATGAAAGTTGAAACTGCAATAAAAGTAGTGAAGGCTGTTGTGTTCTACATCATTTCTTGTGAATAAAGAAATGTGATGATAATTTTATCCATCTGCTAGATGAAAAAAATTTGCAAGGGATTTTTCAAAATTTGGAGGTTGATGGGCGAAGAAAACCAAATTATGCTTTTCATATACGTGAAAGAGTTGTTAATTATTTTAATATGTAGCTATACAACCTATATTTATTTTTAATTTTAACTTATATCAATTTAATAATGTTAAAATCAAAATATAATAATAAATCGTAACTTAACTACCTATTGCTTATTTTTACTTTCTTATAATAATGTATATAAAGTATTGTAATCATGAAAAAAATTTTTTTTGAGTTTTTAACGGAAATACATCTTTTGACCTTCCATGAGTCGAGTCTGACTATTAACTGAATTCTGTCTGAGTGTGTGTGTGCGAATCCTCTACAGCCAATGCTATAATCATGAAACTTGTATATGGCTGCACTTACAGAAAATATGGTAATATTCAAAATGAAAGATATTAATATTATGCTATTATCTTTTGTTTAAAAATATTCTTCAAAAAGTTTACCGATAACAAGCAAATCACTATTTAAACTTTTGAATGTCTTATTTATGTTGCCAGGGTTACATAGGTATGGGAAGTTATATTTATATGGTTAGTAAAATATTAAAAACATATATACATATTGTTAGGTTTTTTTTTGAGGACTAAAACATCTGCAGTGTTTTGCACACAATATATACCTAATACGTATTAGTCCAGTGCAATACACTGCAGATGTTTTATACTAAACTTACCTTCTGCCCCTAAAGATTGGCCTATTTCATCCCATATTTCATTTTTCTTGCGGATATTCTTGTACTCTGGATGACTCATATTAAACAAGATCTGATATGATTTTACTTCTTCAATAATTTGCTCTGAAGAAGTCATTTTTACCACGCGGTCGGCGGCTAAATTGAACAAACTGCGTTTGGCCGCGGCCGCAATTTAGAACACAGAACAGGCCGTTACCGCAAGCCGCCGTCGATAAGTTTACACAGGTTGAGATGGAACGCCCGTTAGGGGTTCACAAACCGGAGCGGTCGCGGTGGTATTCAAACTCAACCTGTGTAAACTTTTCGATGCTTTCACATCGACGGTGGCTTGGCGCTTGCTGTCGCGGTCTGTTCAGCGTTCTAAAGTGTGGCCGCGGCCAAACGCAGTTTGTTCAATTTATAGTGGATCTTGTTTACGTGACTACATCCGCGGCCGCTCCGGTTTGAGCATAAATAATATAATTATAGAAACGCTAAAAATATGAAAACCTCTGATATAGCACGGAATTTAATAAGGAATATTTTTGAAAATAAAAATCAAACCGGAAGTGTACGTTTACTCATTAGTCATGTTTGGCAAAAACTCCGAAACGCTTGCACTTACAGCAAACAAAATTACATTTAGAATAAAAGATATTATTATTTTGCACTTTTGTTTGAAAAGTTTCTTCAAAAAGTGTACCGGTTAGAAGAAAATCGCTATTGAAATTCTTAAGTCATTTATGTTGCCATAGTAACGTGGGTATGGGATATGTTATTAAATAAATCGTATCAACTATGTCTGTCAATTGTTTAACTGGAAAACAAAATAAATCCAAATAATTTGGGATTTGACATTTAACATATGTAAATTGTCACAAATGGATTTAGTGAAAGTGTTTCAAAGAGTAATAAAATATTATATATAATAATTTGTTAGATTTTAGTTCGTTTGAAGACAAAAAAACCGTATAACATAATTGATAATATTAATTAAAAAAATTATATTTTAATATCCTTCCTATATATACTATGTATAACCGCTGAAGGATAGTTCCAGATAGTTCATCGAAAGGGTTTTCTTGATCTGTCCTCTCCCCCCCCCCCCCTCCGCCCCGCGACCAAAAACCTAATCCTTGCCCTGGCTTAAGGGGCAAATCACATCGTAGGGTATACTTTCAGTGTATTTCGTTAGCAACTGTCAGTGGCCCTCCTAATACTCACTTTACCCCTATATATACCTATAGGCGATTTCACATAAGAACATTTTGTGGCATGAATTTTCACTACACTCCATATGATTATATGTAAAGTGTATGATTCATACCACAAAAATGTTCTTCTTATGTGAATTCGATTATATAGGCGAATTCACATAAGAAGAACATTTTTGTGGCATGAATTATCACTACACTCCATATGATTATATGTAAACATCGGCCATGTATTGGCCTTAAACTTTCTTTTACGTAGTCAGTATATTTTGATTTGATAGTATATAAATTAAAATATAAAATGATTAAATTTAAAAGAAAATATTTTCATTCATTATGTCCAGTAAAATTGTAAAGTTAGATTATTGTCAGATTTCTAAAAAAAACATATGTATTTTAGATTTTAAATGTTCGATTCTATAGTAATATACAGAAAATATAATTATTCATTACACATTATTAAAAATTATTATGGCTGGACATTTTTTAGTTTTCAAATGAACTTTAAACCTTACAAAATATTTTCATATAATATTTTAAATTATTTACTAACCTTTGTAACGTTTTCTCACTAAACTTATTTGTGATACTGACAATAAATATTAAAATATTTGAATAATTAAAACAATTGACATGCATAGTAGATGCGATTTATTATATATAATTTCCCATACCTACGTAACTATGGCAATATCAATAAGATAAGATCTTGTAACTGGTACTTTTTGAAGAAATGTTTCATACAAAAGTTGTGGAGAATTCTAATATCTTTCAATGTTATTCTAACTATTTTTACTGCAAGTATAGCCGTTTTGGAGATATTGCAGAAATTGCAAAAAAAGTCTTGAGTAAACATGCACTTCCGGTTTGAATATGCATTTCAAAAATAGGAGGTTTTCACCCCAGGCATATACAAATCTTAAGTTTAAAGTTTCATAATTTTATCTTCAACAGTGTAGGCTGTAGAGCGCATACACACAGTCACACACACACACACACAGACGTCATTCCAAAAATAGTCAGACTCGATTCAGGGAAGGTCAAAAGGTGTATATCCGTTAAAATTTCGAGAATTTTTACTTTCTTTTACGAAGTAATAAGTAAGTATTGTAATCACGAAAAAAAAATTTCTCGAAATTTTTACGGAAATACACCTTTTGACCTTTCCTGAATCGAGTCTGACTATTTTTGGAATGACGTCTGTGTGTGTGTGTGTCTGTGTGTATGCGCTCTACAGCCTACACCGTTGAAGATAAAATTATGAAACTTTAAACTTAAGATTTGTATATGCCTGGGGCGAAAACCTCCTATTTTTGAAAAGCATATTCAAACCGGAAGTGCATGTTTACTTAAGACTTTTTTTTGCAATTTCTGCAATATCTCTGAAACGGCTATACTTGCAGTAAAAATAGTTAGAATAACATTGAAAGATATTAGTATTCTGCACAACTTTTGTTTGAAACATTTCTTCAAAAAGTGTACCAGTTACGAGAAAATTGCTATTATCTTATTTATATTGCCATAGTTACATAGGTATGGAAAATTATACATAATAAAGCGCATCTACTATGCATGTCAATTGTTTTAAATATTCCAATATTTTGACATTTAACATTTATTGTCAGTGTCGCAAATAAGTTTAGTGAAAAACCGTTACAAAGGTTAGTAAATAATTTAAAATATTATATATAAATATTTTCTCTGGTTTAAAGTTAATTTGAAAACTAAAAAATGCCCGGCCATAATAATTTTTAATAATATGTAATGAATAATAATATTTTCTTTATACTACTATAAAATCCAACATTTAAAATCTGAAATACATATGTTTTCTTTGGAATCTGACAATAAACTAACTTTACACTTTTATTGGACAATGAATGAAAATATTTTCTTGAAATTTTAACATTTTATACTATCAAATCTAAATATACTGACTACGTAAAAGAAAGTTTAGGGCCAATACATGACCGATGTTTTTTTTTCGTGATTACAATACTTACTTATTACTTCGTAAAAGAAAGTAAAAAGTGTATGATGTATGTCACAAAAATGTTCTTCTTATGTGAATTCGACTATACTACGTATAAGAAAGTTCAGTGCAAGAAACTGCAGATGTTTTAAATTCATATTTTTTCTCAAAATAAAATAAGATCCTTAAGATATTTATAATTTTTAAATGTAGATAATTTAAAAGTAAAATCTTCGAAACTTTTCTTAGCTACTCAACCAGTGTATATTAATTTGAGGAATATTTTGTCACGCCATTGTTTGGTAGAGATTTAATTTGAAAAATGTTAGCAATATGTGTATCATATAAATAAAAGAATAATTAAAAAAAAAACATTCTTAGCGCGTTAATCATATACGTGATTCATTTTTATAAGGAAAACCAATAATCGATTTATTAGTTTATGAATTTCACTGCATAAACGAATGTTAGCAATTTAACCAGGACCTCAACGTGAGCAAGTTTAAATATTCGAAACAAATATTAATATTTATTTATAATCATAAAAACATCTATTTTTGAAAACAATTAATAACATAAAACAATTTTTACACAGGTTACGCTACAAATACTTTCAAATAAATTATGGTAACATTGACTGAAAATCTAAAATATATTTCTTCCCTATCATTCCTTTTACAGTCAAAGTATTTAAAAGTGCGTCTTTGAAGTTGTGGAAAGGAACCATGACAGACGCTGCGCTGTGCATTTCTCCATTCGTCATCATGGAAATGAGTTCATCAAACATTTCATGTCGCTCAGTACTAATTGCGTGATCTTCCGACCATTTGCTGCACCAAAATCCACGAACTCGAATATCTTTGAAGATGAGTCCTCCAGTCGGTATCGTAACTGGTTGCATAGACATCCCACCATACGTTACCAACGTGCTTCCGCTATTCAAATGACGTATTAATTCTAAAGAGCTCTTTCCTCCGACACAGTTTAAACCTAAACATGGATAACTTATTTCGCCACTTTTAAATATCTTTGTCGTGCGTAGTTCTTCTTCAGTTAACACATAATTGGCGCCCAATTTTTTTAAATATGCTTTCAATTCGTCAATATTCGGTCGATTACGGACTATATTCACTGTGCGTATACCCCAAGCACGAGCGATTTGTATCACATTTTGTCCACAAGCAGAATTGCCTCCATTTTGTATCACAGTATTACCAGGTTTTAAATTCACAAAATCTCGCAACATCCGATAGGCTGTAACTGGATTCACAGTAAATGTCGCTGCTTCAGCAAGTCCTAATTGTTTTGGAACTTTATAAATATCAGTGTCGGTCAGAACTAAATGTGTTCGCCAAGTTCCAAGCGCATTGACAAGTGGTATCACACGATCACCAATAACAAGTTTCTTTACATTTTTTCCCATTGCGACAATTTCTGCGACGCCTTCGTTACCAGGAACTGATGGTAATGCAGGACGAATTGGATACTTTCCTTGAATTGTATTCATATCTGCTGGATTTACTGGTGCGGCAAGCATCTTCACCAATATTTGGTTTGCTTGTAATGGTTTACAAATCTCATCATCGAGGCGTTTTACAACTTTGATGGGATCTCCGTATTCCGAATATTCAAGTTTTGATGCTGATATATTCAGATGCCGACTAAACATGCTTAAATCACTTACATGATTGTAAATTCTTTTTAGGAAATAACTGTTTTTCGATATTACACGCGCCATTTTCTAATTTAGTAACTAAAAATGTTTTCATTACCGTCAAGACATACAATTTTTCTACTTTCCAGAACTATTGTTTGACTTTAGAAATAATAACATACAAATCTAAACTGACAGTTGAAGACTATACGCCATACAGTGTTGCCACATGTTAGATAATGCTGGATAATGTTCTTATGTCCCATGAGACTGCAAGACATTTGGAGTAGGCTTATTTTGTATTTAAAAAAGTGCATTTTATCATAAGATTTTCATGGGATATTTCTCTGAAAAACACGCGAGAACCGCAATCGTATTTTCTACCGGTTTCCACCATTCCCAAGGATCAACAAAAAGGGTTCATTTGAGCCATCTCTGGTCTAAAGCTTGGAACTAAAACATATATTTTGTCAACCCTTTCAATCATGAATAAATCTTGACTAAATAAAACGAAAATATTGACATGGGGTTATCGAATAACTCTAAATTCCGCGTTGGAAAACAAGTAAAACGTGTTCTTTTGATTTACAGTTTGATTTCACTTTTTCTTCCCAAATAATAATTTTCTAAAATATTAATTAATTTAGTTAAGCGGTTAAATTTTACATAAAAAAAACTTTCGATCTGAAATAATATCGTCTAGCAAAACAAGATCAAATCAATGATTCGAAGGTTATAAAACACTGTTAAAACATTTAAATTTGAGCCAAAATTGGAATTTTGGACAAAAAAAATAGTTTTACCCTGGCTAGTAGAAACATCGTTCGAATTTCATAAATGGCGGGAACTTTTATATAAGAGCAATATATCTTTCTTTGTCTAGCGTTGCACTATTAGCGCTCAGTAGATTTTGAGGAAACTAATACATTCCAGGGATTGCTTAGAATTCTGCTAACCTCTATCATCTGTCACATCTATTTGTCAAAGTGAGGACCACAGAGTATTCTCTGGTGAGGACCAAAGATCAAGTTTAGCGTGTAGCAATCAATAAGTATAAAAGTGGATAATTTCTTATTTATTGCTTAGTTTATATTACTAGAACCAAATAAAATGACGCTTAAATTATATTACGATTTACTCTCTCAACCTTCTCGTGGACTGTTAATGTTTTTAAAAGCAGCGAATATTCCATTTGAGCCAAAACCTGTTGCACTACGAAAAGGTATTGTAAAATGAACATTAACATGAAATCATAAGTACATGTTAAAATGAATTAGGCGCACATTTGACCGAAGAGTTTAAAGAGATATCGAGATTTCAAAAGGTACCTGTTATCGATCATAATGGTTTTAAATTGACTGAAAGGTAGGGACCCGGCCTAAAAATGAATTGGTGAGAACACAATCAAATGCTCTTTATTTCATTTATGTTTTATTTGAATCAGTGTTGCAATAATGCGTTACCTAGCACGAGAATTTCCAATCTCTGATCACTGGTATCCGCGCGACTCACGCAAGCAAGCCCGCGTAGACGAATATTTAGAATGGCAGCATAATAACACCCGCTTTCATTGTGCTATGTATTTTCAAGTTAAAGTCAGTACTTATTCATTGTTCATGAAATATATATATATATAATACTATGCAAACATATCGTCTATTTATAGTGGCTTCACCCAATTTTAGCAGGAGAACCTCCGAAAGAACGTCGAATTCAGAGTTTTGAGAAACGTATGGTAGAATGTCTAGATAATATTGAGACGTTGTGGCTGACAAATGGACCATTTTTGACTGGAGAAGAAATATCTATTGCTGATATATTGGGTTGCTGCGAATTGGAACAACCAAGTGAGCAATAACGTTGATTACTTATTTTTGTTATTCTATTTTGCACATTTACTTCATTTGCCTGCATAACAGAATGTTTTTACTTTTTTTTACGAAGTAAAAAGTAAGTATTGTAATCATGAAAAAAAAAATCTCGAGATTTTAACGGAAATACACCTTTTGACCTTCCCTGAATCGAGTCTGACTGTTTTTGGAATGACGTCTGTGTGTGTCTGTCTGTCTGTCTGTGAGCGCTCTACAGCCTACACTGTTGAAGATAAAATTATGAAACTTTAAACTTAAGATTTGTATATGCTTGGGAAGAAATCCTCCTATTTTTGAAAAGCGTATTCAAACCGGAAGTGCATGTTTACTTGAGTCACTTTTTGCATATCTTCGAAACGGCTGCACTTACCGTAAAATACTTATAATTAAAGTTAAAGATATTAATATTTTGAACAACTTTCAATCAATTATTTTGACATTTAACATTTATTGTCACAAATAAGTTTAGTGAAAAACCGTTACAAAGGTTAGTAAATAATTAAAAATATTATATGAAAATATTTTGCAAGGCTTAAAGTTCATTTGAAAACTAATAAATATCCGGCCATAATAATTTTTAAAAATGTGTAATGAATAATTATATTTTCTTTATACTACTATAGAAGCGAACATTTTAAATCTAAAATATTTTCTTGAAATTTAAACATTTTATATTTTAATTTATATACTATCAAATCAAAATATACTGACTACGTAAAAGAAAGTTTAGGGCCATACATGGCCGATGTTTTTTTAAAGTGAATATGATCAACAGCATTGTAATTTTTTGCAATTCGGGTCATGCATGCATTTACATTTTTTTAATGCAAATACACATTATTGTGAGACGATTGTATCTATTTTTATTTCGCACAAATTTAAATTACTTACGAAATAATTAAATAATAAATAACTGGGTGCTATGCGAACGAAGTATATGCGGCAGGACAAATCAGAACTTGCAGATATCAATTCTA
This sequence comes from Nebria ingens riversi, assembly GCA_018344505.1. Lineage (NCBI taxonomy): Eukaryota > Metazoa > Arthropoda > Insecta > Coleoptera > Carabidae > Nebria > Nebria ingens. The sequence continues at coordinate 130,809 of JADQWA010000186.1, forward strand.
TGGTTTTGTTGAAAGAATGTCGAATGAAAGATTGACGAGGAAGATTTATGAGGGCGAGATGAATGGTGTTATGTTCTAATAATTTAAATCTAATGTAGTACTCTAATGTTATGATCTAATGTCATTATTTGATAGTCCAGAACAACCAATAATAGGTAGTAAAAAATGGAAAAACAATGCTTTTTCAGTGCCAATGTATATTCTAATACGATAACACATACATTTTCGGTAACGACTAATAAAGTAATTTTCTACTCACATAGTTTACTTATTTCGTAAGACACAACATCTGGTGACGAGAACTGAATAAGCAAATATCCCAGAGTAGAAAATTATGGCGCTTATTGGATCCATTTCCGAATTCAATCCTGACGATCTCTCGTCATGAGAAATGTACTCGCAGTAATTACAGTACTTCTTGGAAGCCAGTGGTATCACGGACGAGTCCAAGAAGAAAGCGACACTGCTGGCAGTCTGTGGTATCAAGACTTTATCAATAGTGTTTTCACTGTTATCTCCTGTGCTGCCCACGATAAAGTCATACCACGAGATCCTTGATTTGCTAACGAATCACTTCATGCCCAAAAACTCACAGATCTTCTGCCGGTTCCTTTTCCACAAGAGACTCCAATCCCGGGATCAAGGTTTCTCTGCTTACATCACCGAACTTAGCCGCTTGGCAAAGGTATGTAATTTCGGTACCACGCAGAACGAACGCATCCTAGATCAGCTGGTGTATGGATTACGAGAAGCAACGACGTCTCCTCGCAGAGACTGGCCTCATGCTGGATGCAGCTATCCGCAAGATCTACGCCGCGGAAGCCGTAGCAGTTCAGTCACTACAGATCTGAGCGCAGCACGTGACAGACGAATAAGCATCTACGAGTCACAAATTTCATAGGAAATCAACTTCAAGGCGTCACACTTCCTCAATCCCAAGAATTCTCACCTGCAGTGGTTGTGGAGGAAATCATATCCTGCCGATTCAAGGATACAGACTGCAACCACTGTGGGAAATAGGGCCATATTGAACGAGTTTGCAGGATGAAACAATTCAAATCGACCGACTCGTTCCGAAAGCCGCTTCGGAAAATGTCAACAGATAAATCGACGTATACAGTCGAGAAATCCACTACAGACCCCACCACTGATTTAAGTATCTACCACACTTATACGACATCTACAGTACACTCTGTCATGAAAAACCACATACTTGTCAAATTAGATGGCATTCCGTGTAAGATGGAGATCGATTCAGGGTCGGATTACTCCAAAAACTGATGCAACGTACAGGCATTAATGGACTAAAGTTGGTCCGAAAATTAATCCAATTCCCTTCAAGCTTTGCGATTACCAAAAGCAAATAATTCCTATGCTCGGAATGTGTACCATTCACGACGCATATGGTCAGTTCCACAGAAATCTGCGCTTGCTGATCGCACAAGTCATCCGAGCGAACCTATTGGGTTTCGAATGGTTTAAACCGCTCGGAATTGGGTTTTCGGGTATCAATCAAATTGAGATAGATACGTTAAGTAAAATCTTGAATACTTACCAAGAAGTATTCAACGATGAACTAGGGGCATTCAAGGGACCAAACGTCACACTCCATATTGACTCCCAAGAAAACCCATCCGCATGAAGGCCAGAAACATCCCTATTGCACTACGTTCCAGGGTTGACGCAGCGTTCGACAAGTTACTGGAAGATCAAGTTATTGAACCAATGACTCACCCAAAGTGAGCCACGCCGATCGTGCCAATAATCAAACCTGATGCGGAGATGTTGACGTTAAATACGGCAATGCAGAATCACACCTATCCAATTCCAGCAGTTGATCACCTTCTTGTACGCTTGTCGGGAGGTAGGGTTTTCGGGCAGATAGACTTTGCTCAGGCGTACCTTCAACTGTCGGGTTTCTGCTGAAACCCAAACCATCATCACTCATCGCGGAGCTTTCATGGTGAATCGTTTCCAATTCGGGGTAAATCAAGCTGCAGGTATTTTCCAAAATTTCATCGAAGACCTTCTCGTTGGAATTCCGAACGTAATTCCATACTTCGATGATGTGTTGATCAAGGCTGTAAACATGTTAGAATTTGGTACGATCCTGACCGAGATCCTTAAACGATGTAAGGATGCTGGTCTTCACATTAAAAGGAATAAATGTAGGCTAGGCGGTACATTTTCTTGGCTACTTGATAGACACAACCGGAATCTATGCGACCAACGAAAAAGTTAGATTGAGAATGAGTTGCGCGAAAGAAAAGTTGTGCGCAAACGGAATAGAAGGTCGTGTATTAAGAATTTAATGAATTTGAATGAAGCAAAAGAAGTTTGTAAAGATTGAGTTGAATGGCGAAAGATTATCAAGATGTGAATGGATCTAAAGGGTTTTCTGCCGCCCCATTTAATGGGAATAGGCATGCAGTTATGTATTTATGTATTAAATTAGCCATTTTCAGGAATAGATCAATATAAAATCATTAAAATTCGATTTTTGTTTAATGAATATTGGTAATTTGTTTATTAACTCGCTATTGAGTCATTTATTTATTCAAGTTACTACTGTTTACGTAATATGTTACGACGTGTTACATTGGAAATATAACAATATAAAAATCATAAAGGACTGCAAGCTTTCTTTTTAAAAAAGCAGTAAATATTCCAAGCAAATGTTAGAAATGGAAATGTTTCTCTTATCTCATCATTAGTAATAAATACGAATTCGTTTTTTAATGTATTTCTTTAATTGTAGCAATGGCCGCTTATGATCCGAGAGATGGTCGACCTTTAATCAAAGCTTGGATGGATCGAGTTAAGAATATAATGAACCCGCACTATGATGAAGCTCATTCTGTAGTCTATTCAATTATTGAGCGCAACAAGACCAATGCTCCATGGGTTGCCAAATATTAACTATGTACAATGAACAATACATTATAAAAATATCTTTAAATTACTTATGTACCTTAGATTTAGGATTGTTATTGGTTTGACAACGATTTTATTTTGTTGATTCATACTGTAGTGCTATTATATACAAATTTTATATAGATAATAAAGATGTATGCAATTTTTTTTTTCAATTTTTAAATAAATAGATAAGTAATAAAAATGTTTCCTATATCCTTATTCATATTTGTTTCCATCGCAAACAAATCAATACCAATGTGTTTAACAAAATGCAAAATTTTGTGAAATAAATGATTTAAAATCTGCGAAATGGTGTAAAATAATACTAATATGGCTTCTATTGGATTAATGAAATGAAGAAATCAGATATTCCTAATGAGTACGATTTGGAATTATATGTAGCAGGTACCCTGTATGACTAAATATTATTTAAAATTGTCGATATTTCACCGGCCAAGAATTTAAATAAATCTTTTTAAATTTATTTAAGATATTCTTAAGGTAAAATATATATTAACTATTTTGAATTGATAACACCTCATTTTACTGCAAAACGAACTAAAATATTTATTCGGGTCATGCAAGCTATCTAATTTTGGTAAAATATCATATCCCAAAGACTATGATTAAAAACATAATATTTGATATATATTTTTACTTTCTTATTCGAAGTAATAAATAAATATTGTAATCATGAAAAAAATCGATATCGAGATTTTAACGGAAATACAC
>JADQWA010000186.1:134556-169556 GCA_018344505.1 Nebria ingens riversi
AAGAAATAGAGGCAAAAAAAATAAGTATGAATAAAACACCAATGGTGCTAAAAATTGCAAATACAAATTTGATATTTTTATTAATAGGCTTATCACACCAAAAAATCACTAAAACAGATTATCTATTATATATAACAACTTATAGTAATGGCACTTATAAGCTGATAAGCTTCAAGGTCTGGTGCCCGCACGTAAATGTGTAATATTCAAAACTCTCTGCTAACATGACCAACTTGTAAATTAAAAAGAGCTATCTTCTATATTAGGCCACATTTGGTCGTGAAATTGGACAAATTAATACATTTTGAAATGAAATATTTTTAGCAAATATTAGTTACAAAATGACGTCATCTCTAAGATTAAAAATGATGATAATCTAGAAATAATTAGGAGAAAATTACCTATAAATTGCGGTGTCGAAAGTTAGTTTTGCAGTAGTGAAACTGTTTCGAAATCAAGAATTCCACTATTTAATAAACCCGTAATGTTAAACCAAATAATTTTAATTATAGGAAAAATTGTAAAATATTTAAAAAATAAAATGTCACTTATTGCTTTAAATGAAAATGACAATGGTGACGAACTACCAACTTGCATAAAACATTACAAACTGATGAACTTCAACTAATGAAGAAATATATTATTAGGGTTGTTATTTAATGTTAGTTATACAAATTATATATTTAGATTTACAAATACAATCAATGGACCATGGTGAAAAATGTTCTGGAAGTCGCAGGGATTCGAACCCGCTCCCTTCATATCATCACTACGAAGCTCTAACAACTCTGCTACGTGATTCTCTACAGAAGACAGTGTGTGGTAACGGCATACGCTTTCGCTGTACCTTGATTCGTTTCTATCAAGAGATGTCGCTACCTGGTCGAACTTGACGAATTTGTCTGGAAGTTATTTCATTACCGACAAGGTACCGTTGCCCTACCCCTTCACTGCTATAAAAACAGCTGATCACTTGTCAACACATCTCACTTGCTCACATTTGACAGAAGGTTAATAAATCTATTTCAAGTAGAATAGAACTGTCTCACCTAATGCGCAAGACTGAATATTATATAACCTTGACAAATACGATTATGCTTACTGTGCGGCAACTACACGTATTGAACACTATACGATATTTAAAGAGGCATTCAATCATAAAGAAAAAAAAATTATATTATTTACAATTTAGTAAATAATGCTATCTTTTTACGCTAGAACCAGAGTAGCTTGTTGCTAAAACTCCTGATCGTTCGTTTTGTCAAAAGAATATGTTCATGTAGTGAATTGAACGAATTTGATCGAATCTAGTGGTGAAATTCGATACTATATAGCTGCGTTCGGTAAATCCAGAGAGGTGCACTTCGAGCAAAGAATAGAGTAAGACATGTGACGATTCTCAATATATTACATGTTATTGCGGAGTGTGACGTCATGAGGCGTACTTTCTTTTCCCCATTGAGCTGTACGAAGGCTTGATTTAGTTCAGTTTAGTCTTTTATAAGTGAAGACCATGTCGCGAAAAATATATTCTGAAGATTCAAAATTGCGAATTTTGAGACTTCACGAACGAGGTACATCACAAAAGCGAAAGCGAATTTTAATATAAATAAGTCAATAATATCAAGAATGATTCAACGATATCGAGTAAGAGGGTCTGTTAAAACAGCACTACGATCAGGCGACCACGGAAAACGACTCCCAGGACTGATAAGCGTATTATTAAGATGGCCAGAAAAGATCCATGGATAAAAGCTTCACAAATCAAAGCAAATTTGAAGGACACTGTAAGTTTTCGCACTATACAAAGACGCCTGGTAGAAGGAGGACTATATAGCCGCAGACCCTTATTGACAAAGAAACAACGGACTGCCCGATTAACATTTGCCAAAGAGCATCTGAACTGGAGCTTAAATAAGTGGAAAACAGTTCTATTTAATGATGAATCCAAGTCCAATTTAATTAATTCAGATGGTATGTCTTGTGCGACGTCCAGTTGGGTAGAGATTAAATCCTCGCTACTATCGCACTACTGTCAAGCATGGTGGTGGAAATGTTCTAGTGTGGATTCTTTTTAGGGCACGGTATGGGACCGGTACATCAAATAAAGGGAATAATGGACAGATTTATATATAAAAACATTTTACAAATCGTTATGTTGCCATTTGCAGAAGAAGAAATGCCATTACGATGGATATTTCAACATGATAATGTTCCGAAACATACCGCAAAAATAGTTAAAGAATGGTTTGCTGATAATAATGTTAGAGTTCTCTCATGACCATCGCACCTGATCTAAACCCAATTGAGAACCTTTGGGAGATTGTAAATAATAATTCGCGAACATACTTATACTAATGCCCCAACTCTATTTGCTGCCATTAGTGCAGCATGGAGTCGTTTCAAATAAAATAAACAATTTAAATTTCATCTATGCCCCTGCGCTGTGATTAAAAGTCAAGGATATGCCACAAAATACTGACATTTTATTAATATTAACATATTTAAAAGAGTTGCTAAACTTTTGTCGTTAAATTCTACATCCTTACACTAATCATTAATTATTTAGTTTTAAAATTTATTTAAAAAAGTTTGTATTATCGGAACATCAATCTCTTAGTTTAATTTAGTCGTACAAACATTTCCTCTCAGCGTATTCCAACTCTATAATTTATCGGGTTTTGTGAACTACTACGGCAGTTGCTTAACTTTTGTCTTACACTGTATATATATATATATATTAATAAACATGTATTTTGTATTTTAATGTTTTGTTTTATTGAATAAAAGTAAATAATTAAAAAGTAATAAATGCTCGACTATTCGAAATCCATTTATTACTCATATTGGAATTTACAGGTTTTAATGAATGTTGCTTATACGTAAAAGAACCGAAGTTGAAACTTCAGCAGGTCGGAGGTACAGCATCTGTAAAAATACATTAAAAGATATTTATTAATAAATAATAACAAAAATAAAAACTATTTCATTACGTAAACCCTTAAAAATAAGCATGCATAACCACGTGTTTTAAATATTTGCTAAATCAATGTAAAAAAATGTTTGGCAACCCAAGTACTGATGAAGCCATTTTCTAAGCTAATCAGCGTAAATATTAACACACCGGTTTTTGCCTCCCTATTTCGGGAAGCAATTAAAATAAGTTTCATATACGCAGTGTTTATGTCATTACTAAAACACTTAAAAAAATAAGTATGTGAACCACGTGGTTTAAACAATGTAAAAAAAATATGTCTGGCAACCTTAGTACTGAGTAGCCATTTTCTATGCTATTCAGCGTAAATATCACCACGTTGATATATCCCCAACATCCAAAACATGTCACATGTGTGATGTGAACACGAAACAAGATGCCAGGGGAAAACATAATAAACGAAACAAATAACGTATGTTTACTTAAACCGTAAAAGCAGTTTTGCCTCCCTATTTTGGGGGAGCAATTTAGAAAAAAGTTTTAGATTTCATTAAAACACTTAAAAATAACGTATAATCACGTGTTTTAAACGCGAATATTGGTTAAATCAATGTAAAAATATGTCTGGCAACCTTAGTACTGACGAAAGCCATTTTCTAAGCTATTCAGCGTAGAAATCACCATTTTGTTATATCCCCAACATCCAAAACATGTCACATTTGTAATGTAAACACGAAACAAGATGTCAGGGGAAAACAAACGAAAACAAAAAACGTACGTTTACAGTAAAACCGGTTTTTGCCTCCCTATTACGGTGAGTAATTCAAAAAAATAAGTTTCATATACGCAATTATATATTTCATTACTACAACACTTAAAAATAAGTATGCATAACCACGTGGTTTAAACGCGAATATTGGTTAAATCAATGTAAAAAAAATGTCTGGCAACCTTAGTACTGAGTAAAGCCATTTTCTAAGCAATTCAGCGTAAATATCACCACGTTGATATATCCCTCAACATCCAAAACACGTCACATTTGTAATGAGAACACGAAACAAGACATCAGGGGAAAACATATAATATAAATATAAACGAAAGAAAATAACTTACGTTTACTTGGACCTTGCACGCATCTTCCTGCGTTTCCTCTTTAGCCTCCGCATTCGCTTCTTACGCCACTAAATATACAAAAAAAAATAATAAATGCACCATTAACACCACACAAAATATAAACACGAGGTCACAAATACACAATATTTGTAGAGATCGATGGAAAATATTGTTAAATTACCTTAGCCCTCATTCTAACGGGGTGCTTGTATATAAATTACAAGTAAACCGTCTCCGACGAATGTTGGATTGGTAAGATTAAATTTGCGTGTACTGTTCGCCGGATAGAGGCCAAAATCAAGCTGTACAACCGGAAATTGTCACACGCACTTGCGCACTTAGGATTTCGCACCGGTAACAGCTAGTGATGCCATCTAACTAACACAAAATACCACAACACTATTTTATTTTAAAGCACACTTTAATTTCACTAAAAAACACTTGCGAATTTTATAAAACTTATTAAAATTATAAAGGATATTGATGTATATGCAATACAGAATAACATTTAATAAATAGAAGTTTATTGTTGTTTTAAATAAAATATATGTATATCGTATTGAACACTATAATATATCAGATATATAGTAGAAATGTTTGAATATATTGATTTATTTTAATTTGTTGATTTTGATTGTTTTATAATAAAATTGAATGGTTTATTATTTTATTTGTCTTTCATTATTTGGTAACACTTGTTATGTCGCACAAATGGGGGTAAATGTCAAAACATTCGCGCCAATTTGTAAGACAGTTGCATGTGTGTGGTGTAATTTCTTAAAACTTGACTAAAATTCTAAATCTTATTAATATATATGTGTTAATAATAAGATATAAGGTATATATACGCATGTCAGATATATTTTTTGAAATATTCAACTTAGTTTAACTATGCAACCGTTATATATTTTCCGTCTCTTCTTCTAAACTTGATTTAATTAATCAACAGATGTCTACGACTCAAACCAGACTTTTATTCCCTGTTAAAAAGCGAAACTCAGTCATTCCAAGTACAAAACTGAATAAACACGATTTATTTTATACGCATGATTCAATATTAATCTCTTCATCTGAGGGCGAAAATACACCCCCAAAACGTACCCCAAAGAAAAAGGCTGTTCTCACATCTCATCATGTAACTCCCCCTAAACAAAAATGCTTAGAAAATATATGTTCCCCAAAAACTCCATCAACACTACTAGCTCAATTAGACTTAAGCAGCTTCAATTACGAGTTAGATAATTCAGCAAATGAAAATAAGAGCAGGAAAAAATTATTCGATTTGAGTAATGATCAGTACGATAATGCCAGAAGGGCCTTACATAGTACAGTACCGATAAACATGCCGGCGCGGACTGTGGAGTTGGAGTTTTTAAATAGTTTCATTGGTGAACATTTGGCGAATTCGACGTCTGGGAGTTTGTATATTAGCGGCCCTCCAGGAACTGGAAAGACTGCTGCTTTAATGAAGTGTCTAGCAGAAATAGAAATAGGGAAACAGGATAAAATATATATTAATTGCACTTCGATTAAGTCAGCTCAAGCTGTATATGCGAAAATCGCAAAAGAGTTAGCGCTAAAATGTTCTGGAAGAACTGAAAAAGCTTATTTGGCAACTATAGAAAAATATTTACAAACTAAACATCACCCAATGTAAGCAAAAACATCATAAAATTATGTTTAACAAGTAATAATAATTTAAATATCTTTTAGAATTTTAGTATTGGACGAAATCGACCAACTGGACAGCCGCAAACAATCAGTTCTTTACACAATTTTCGAATGGCCCTCGAAATTAAACTCCCGTTTACTCCTAATCGGAATCGCGAACGCATTAGACTTAACCGATCGGATTCTACCGCGTTTACAAGCGCGTTGTGAGCTCAAACCCAAACTTATCCATTTCGCGCCGTACACCAAACCGCAAATCGTCGAAATAATCGCTGAACGCCTGCAATCTGCCGGTGTTTCTGAGGTATTTTCAGGAGTCGCAATTCAGATGCTCGCGGGTAAAGTTGCAGCTGTTTCCGGCGACGTACGTAGAGCTTTAGACATCGCTAGACGTGTGATTGAAACGATTTCAAATGAGTCCTATATTGTACCAGAAATTGCCGAGAAACTTGAACAAACACTTGAATCGAAACCAAAATCGGTTGGAGTGTCTCAAGTTGTGTCAGTATTGAATAATGTCTATGGAACTTCACAAAATTTACATGAAGATGTTGATGATTCAATCCCGCTGCAGCAGAAGATTGTGCTTTGTTCGTTGGTGTTAATGTTGAAGAAAGGTAAGAATAAAGATGTAACTGTTGGGAAATTATGTGAGGTGTATCGGAAAGTGTGTCGAAAACGGAATTTTTCCGCGATTGATCAAAGCGAATTTGTTGGACTTTGTGAGTTGTTGGAGACGCGTGGAATTGTTAAGGTCCATGGACGTAAAGAACCTAGATTTAATAAGATAAGCCTCGAATGGGACGAAGATGAAGTGGCTCAGGTGTTAAAAGACAAACAATTGATGTCGTCGATTTTACTAGACGAAACAGTGTTGACGAAATAATATAAATATATATATATAAAAATGCTACATTTTATTTAACGACTAACGCTATTTTTCTATATATTATATTTCCTAAATAAAAATTGACTATTTTTAATTTGTTTTTATTATTCTGCTAATCACCCCCCACCCACGTCGAAACGCATTTGACATTCATAAATTTAAAAATAAAATAGTAAAATTGACAATGCGTAGGTTGTGTTTATATATATTTGGTCGGAGAATGTTAAAATATATAAAAATAATACGTCAGTAGTTATATTTTTCTAAGGACACACCTCTAAATTTTGAATTTGTTCCAACAAATACGTCATATTTATCCAAACCATAAAAGTATATAACTTAAACACAATTATCTATCCGTTAATTGTTTATTAATAGACTTCAATTAAAAATAAAACACTGTAAAATCTTTACTTCACTAGTTTATTGGTTCTAGATGCACATTTCGGTGACCAAGTCACCATCTTCAGTAGTACAATGTTACATGAAAAATCTCTTTCTTATTTATATATTTTTACATATTGTGGTGTGGGTAGGTCTCTTGTTTCAGGAGGGGTTGTTAGATTTCTGGTGCTATTGGGTTCTAATAAAACTAACTGGACTTGGTCACCGAAATGTGCATCTAGAACCAATAAACTAGTGAAGTAAAGATTTACAGTGTTTTATTTTTAATTACCAAAACTTCACACATAACTCAAATCATACGTAATAGACTTCAAGTCATAAAAGCGGTTTTTCCTTCCCCATTTCGGGCGACGATTCAGAAAAATGAATTTCATATACGTCAATAGTTTTATTTATATGCAAAAATTATTGTTATTTAGTTTAAAGTGGTCTCCCGTTATATGCATATAAATTGTAAGATAGGCATACCCGCAGAACATACTCGTATTGTTGGTCACGGCATAGACATGTCTATAGAATGTTTGGTCTCTGTGGTTTGGCAAACGAAATATGTAAACAGATTTATTTATGTATCCTAATACACAAAGTTCAATAACATAATTTCTAACTAGAGTCTCTAAAAAATATAATTTTACCATAATTCCCTAAAATAACCAATCAATTAATGCATATTAGTTATCAAATTAAATAAACAATTAAATATGCGCTAAAGCATTAAACATGTGCTCAGATGTACCTAATTGAATTACTATAAATCATTTATTATTAAAATTTATTAATGTGCTTAATCGTGTTTTTTTAATTAACGGAGTTAACGTTTTAAATTATCTTTGAAAACATTTTATTAATACGTCACATAGGAGGCGTCTAAATATAATTTAGAATATTCCGACGCCAAGCGTCGCAGAGGTCATTTTAACATTGCAAGTTGTTTGAAAGAGTGCTGAAGTTTATCTTACATATTTGCCACAACGTTTCAAGAAGTTTTAAACAAATAATCATCAACGAATTCGCAATTATTCGTGTATAGTGATCAAATTTCATGATTAATATTATAAATAAAAAGTGATTACGTGTTTATTAATAAAATTACCAATCCGTGCATTAGCGAAAAGTGACCAAAATATAATTTAGCAAATTTAATACCTGTTCGGCAGGCAAAAAGGCCCAATATTTTAAATTTCATCTTGTACAGCTGTACTAATCGTGTATTAGTAGTTTTGGGCGATCTATAAAGTGTGGAGCGCTAATTATAAAATTACCCAAATTACCCAATTTCAGTAATCTGAGTAAAAAACGAGTCCGTTTTCTGTCCATACCGGATATAATGAATCGTGACGATGATGATGGCATTGGGTACATCGCGGATAGTCATTTGTTACGGCCTACGGCCGTAAGGCAACAGGAAATGGCGTTATTGCAAGTACCACGAACCGGAAGTCGATCGATATCCGTTTCATCTAGTGTTAGTGACTTGGAAGAGCCGATATATGATTCGGAAACGTTGTCTTCGAGCAGAAATTTCGATAATAACGTAAGCGAAATCTTAATTTAAAATATCTGTAACAATATATTTATGTGTCATATTATTTATGTAGTCAAACCAAACCCATTTTACTGGAAAACATACTTATAAGTCTGGTATTTGTGTTGTATGTATTTTATGATGCAATATTTTTCCGAGTACCAAATATTTGATCAGTAAACAGTAAACACCCCGTTTGATTAGCGTTTATCTCAACAGATTTTAGATAATAAACATTTAGATTTGATTTAATCAAATATACGTGACGCCTCTACTGTCCATGGCGCGTTATAGGTATATAAATTAAATATGAGAAGTCTTTGACTTTGAAAAAAAAATATGTTTTACATAATTCAAAAGTAGGTATGTATGTACAACTGTTTCGTGTCGAAAATTGTGATAGAAAAGAACTTTATGTTCTTTACAATGTTAACTATGATGTTACAAAGGTTATGAGTGATCATATTACGAGTAACCGTGAGATGATAGTAGTAAGCGGTTTTTATAATATAAGTGTGAGATATTAGCTATTATTATTAACACATATCTATCAGTGTCAAGCGCGTCAGTGTTGTAAACTATCGGAATAACACGCGCTTCAAAAAGAAACCAACAGATGGCTCACCCTATATATATATATATATATATATATATATATATATATATATATATATATATATATATATATATATATATATATATATATATATATATATATATATATATATATATATATATATATACATACACATAACATCATGCCTATTCCCATAATATGGGGTGGCAGGAAACCCTTTCGCCATTTAACTCTATCCTTCATTTAAATTCATTAGATATAAATATGACGCAACATGGATTTATTGTTAATTAGGGAAATGAGGTTAAAATTATTATTTAGAAATGTTAAAATCATAAATTATTACAAATAAACTTTCCCCAAAAAGAAATTTATACACTATAAAATTATGTGTAAATCTATTTTGGAATAATTGCAAAATAACATGACCGCAAATACATTTTCTTGTGAAATTGAATCATTTACGTACAACTTCGCACGTTCGTTCTTGATGTGACGTCAAGCACACACCCGAGGTCTCAACCAATCAGACAGCGGCGTCGAGGCGAGCCCATTTATTGATCTTTGATGTTTTAAACAATTAAAACTATATTTAAACATTAAAAAACATATAGAATTACTTGAAATAGTCTTAATTCAAAACGCATTTGAATGAATTATCTATAATGCACATGGGTTTAAAGTGTTTAAAGTTGCGTTTTGTTGCGGAGGGGCTTTCGGAGGTCAGTTAAGGGTAAATGACGTCATACGTGCGTTTAAAGCTTGTGTAGGGCGCTTAAAGGGCATTTGTGCTTTCGATACCATACTGTGTAGTTGTGTATTTGTTATATAGGGGTGCAAACCTTATAACGTCTAATAGAAACCGTATAAAGTGATTTAAATCGTAGAGTAATAGGTAAATAAAGGAATTGCGCTTTGTTTTTGGTGTAAAATTGTCGATGTTTGTCAACGTGTTGTTTTCATAACAGATGGGTGATTGACCCTAGTGTTTTGGTTGATTTTAAATTGATTAAACATTATTTTTATTTTATAATAAAATTATACTATATTTTTATAATATTACTAATTGTAATTTTTATATATATATATATATTTTTTTTTATTTGATAGCTTACGAAATATGGAAAAAGAGGTATGTTTTTTAACAATAGTTGAATCAAATTTAAAAACTAGTTTCTATGCAAATTATCTATAAATAACGTTAGTTTATGCTAATGTTTAAACTAACCTTCACATTTGTTAACTACATATATTTTTGTTTGACGCAAATTTAATTTCATTGCACGCTCAGCAAATAACTGGGAATGAAAAACCGGAAAAGGACGAAAGTTCAAAGAGCTCCTCATTTAATAACGGCATGAGGACAGAATTGGTAAGTCCAAGCAGTTCATTACAGATAACGTAAAAATTATACATTTTTACAACAATACTGGGAACATTTCATATATATTTATATATATATTATATAATTCTAGTTAAATGAGGGTGGCATTGAGCAGTGAATATTTTGTAATAGTTTTAAAACAATACCATATATATATATTTATATATATATATATATATATATATATATATATATATATATATATATATATATATATATATATATATATATATATATATATATATATATATATATATATATATATATATATATATATATATATATATATATATATATATATATATATATATATATATATATATATATATATATATATATATATATATATATATATATATATATATGGTATTGTTTTAAAACTATTACGAAATATTCACTGCTCAATGCCACCCTCATTTAACTAGAATTATATAATTTTTAACTGTATTTAATTATCAAAAACCTACACAAAATTGAACATTATTACGCCGCGAATTTCCTATTGATTTATTAACCACAAATTCACTTTATACGAGTATAACACACTCCACACCGAATGCCACACATAAATAACATTTCCCGAGGTACTCGTACTTACAACGTAATAAAGTACAGATGACGACTTGAAGTTAGGCTCAAATTAAGTCAGCTATTGAGGCACGCTTCTGTCTACACAAGTTTAATTGTTCTTAGATATATTATCGAATTTTAGCATTTTTAGCGACGTATTTAACATTAAACATCAAATCTGTATTTTTCAATACAATTTTTTATAATTTTCTAACAGTGGTGTTGCTGTTAAATTACATTTTTCCATTTGTTTACACTTGCTCTTTTTGCCTTAGTGATTTTTTCTACATTCTATACTCTTAAATAGAGGCATTTTAATAGTTTATAAATATTCCTCATTATACATTTCGTTTTCTTTATTTGCAATTTAAATAGCTTGAAAACGCTAAAAATATGAAAACTTCTAATATAGCACCAACGTTGACTGATTAATATTTATAAACTATTAAAAATCTTCCTTTAGGAGTATAGAATGGCGAAAACAATCTCTAAAGCGAAAAAAGCAAGTGTAATCAAACAGAAAACTGTAATTTAACACCAACATCACTGTTAGTACCTAAAGGAAAAAAATTGTATTACAAAAAAAAAAGATTTGATATTTAAAGTTGAATACTAAATTAGCACGAATAACTCGCCAATAAAGCTAAAATTTGATCAAATAACTAATAAGAATTAAATGTGTGATGACATGAGCTTAGCTGACTTAATTTGTGCCTAACTTCACGTCGTCTAGATTAATCTATTAATAGGGTAGACTCGGTTAGACTCTAATTTGCTAACGATAAAAATGTTGTTAAACATGATTAAAAATCATATATGACTGTTCTGCTTAGACTGGGACATCCGTGGTTCAACAGCCCGCGTACTTTTATTGTTATATCAACTGGTTAAGACTTCTCTTTGCCTCTTTGCCTGCTTGCTGTTTGCCCCACTAGTGGGGCCATACATTATATACGAAGGTTACTTAAACTCATGGAGGGATCGGCGTTTTTTGGTGCCTTGAATGGACAGTCTGTTGGTCAGTAAACTTTATGTAGCTTACTGTTAACAGCTCAAATTGAAAGTGAATCTGATTTACGTACGTGCACCGCAAGGTTTTTTTTTCTTTTCTTTGAGTTACTCCATACAATTGACGAATGCTTTTGGATTTTTGTTGACGCAATGGTTAGTTTTATTATATATTTTTAATTGTTTAGAACCCTTTATAGTTTATAGACGTTATACGAGTGGAGTAAATGCTTTCTATTGGTTGGGACTTGAATATTTAATTTTAATTATTATTAATAAGTTTAGTTATTGCTTAAAGTGCTTAATAAAATTCATGAAAATATTCCTAAATGCGCGCTTGTATATGTATTTTGTGTCGAAACTTATTTGGTTAAAGTTAAAAATAGACTTTCCAGATAATATTTGCTCATGCGACATCAAAAAAATGCGTAATTATTTATCAAATATTAGCAATAAGTATATAATTGCGTAAACGGCAAAGTAAATAGTGAAATTCATCAAAATTATTTTACGGACTCATTTATTTACTAGTGCATAACGCGGTCATTTATGACTAAACATTAATTTTTTTTCGAAATAAATAACTGATAGAGAGACCTTTACGTAAATTACTAGTCAAATAAATAACAAAAATACGGGTGTTTCATATATTTATGCTACTATTACACACAATATGTTTTCATATAGTTATTAGTAATCTCGAATTTGATACCACCCGCAATACAGTTGTGTGAGCTTAGTTGCGCGTGCAAATAATCAAAAAGGTTCTCATTGTTTTCTGGACAATAAATACAAATATTCAATAATTTTATATGCTCTTTGTACACTGTTTTAATGAAATTTCAAGGTCAGAAATTCTGCGTTTTCATTGGCCCAACTGAGCAGTGGAACCAATGAAAACGTGTATTTGTTGTCCTTGAGATTCCATTTGCGAAAAACCATGGTGTTCTTTATGGTGTAGATGAAGCTTTATTGGCTCCCACGTTCTTTGAGATGTATGTGAAATGTATATTTACTTAAAGTAGAAGGAATTTTTTCGAGTAGGTATATCATGTTTACTATAGTATTGCAGTAGAATAACAAGTAAATATTTGAACAATTTTTTTTTGTAGCCTTCATTAAATAGTAAAGGTTTAATTTTATAGCAAACCTGTTATTAAACAAGGTGAATTTGATTTCACAATTAATTTTATGATATGTATGTACATACTAGTAAAGTGGGTTGGCAAACACGGTCAATGTGACCATCGGCGATCAGCAGGTAGAATTCTTTTCAATGGATTCTACCACCAATAAGATTCTTAAGAAAAACCACACCTCCGATGACGAAATATGGGTATTTTAAACCAACAGAAGATAAAATCATATGTGTACAACATGCTTCGATTTGTTAAGCTAATCTTTTAGTCTGTAACGGACCGTCTGAGGTTCAAGTACATCTGCTCTTCGTACTAGTTGGGTGTTATTGTTGATTTTATTACTTAAACAATGAAAGACTTTAGTCAGAAAAAGGGACGCATTGTGAGTTATTATTTAAACATTTTTATTAAACAATCTATCGAATTAAGGGTGCTCTTATATTTAAAATTAAATTGCCATTATTAGCGCCGAAGGCGTATTTTTATAAAATTAATCAAATATTTATAATGGATTACGCATATATTTTGCAACATCGATAAAAAATGGGACTTTACTTCTGGTTTTGACTTGGGAAATCCTAATCACTTGAGAGTTACTACTCAGGTTTCTTGATTTATTACGTGCCAAACGATACCCTCTACAAATATATTTGACTATGCCCGTGCCACACCATAAAATCAATAATTGATAAAAAATACTAATACATATTTATTATTCTCTTCATAGACTTTCAACTTAAGATTAGTGTTCGCCATAGCTGCAGCAGCCCTAAGCTCAGCTTTCCAACATGGTTATAACACAGGGGTGGTCAATGCCCCCCAACAGGTAACTAAAGACCACTAGATAAAAAAATTAAATAAATAAATAATGGCATATTTTTCAATTTTAGTTAATCAAAGATTGGATTAGTGATGTTGAAACTAATCGAACAGGTATTGAACCCGCCAAATCGCAGGTGACAATGATTTGGGCAACTGCAGTGTCGATTTTCTGCGCAGGGGGCATGATCGGGGGAGCCATCACTGGATTGATAGCTGATAGGTTAGTCGCAATTAATTAAATATGTTTTTATTTTAATTAAATATTAAATGTGTTTAAAGATTTGGACGCAAAGGTGGTTTGCTTATAAATAATATTTTGGTTATTTTGGCATCCATATTTGAGGGGGCTGCTAAGTCGGCTGGATCTTACGAAATGGTTATTATTGGAAGGTTTATTATTGGTATTAACTGTGGCTTAAATGCTGGTTTAGTACCCATGTACTTGGCGGAAATATCACCCTTAAACTTAAGAGGAGCTGTACGTTATTATATAACTTTTATTCAACTTATATAGCTATAATTAATATCTATAATTGCAGGTTGGAACTGTCTATCAATTAGTAATCACAATATCTATTCTGGTTTCACAAATCCTCGGATTAGAATCCGTGTTAGGATCCGCAAACCAGTGGCCTGTCTTGTTGGCTATAACTGTAGTACCCGCCATATTTCAACTAGCAACCCTTCCACTATGCCCTGAGAGCCCTAAATATCTTCTACTAACACGAGGACAGGAACTTGAGGCTCAAAGAGGTAATAAACCCTTTCAAACTCTGACAAAACTTAAAAAACTTTTTCAAGTGTAATGTGTAACTCGCACACGTCCGCCATCTTGAATGTATAACACGGTTATATTGCAGCGTTGTCCTGGCTGCGCGGAAGCATCGAAGTCCACGACGAAATGGAGGAAATGCGCTCGGAATATGAGTCGATGAAACTTGTACCGAAAGTTACGCTCAAAGAACTAATCACTAATAACGCACTAAGAATACCGCTTATTATTTCGTTGGTGATCATGATAGCGCAACAATTAAGCGGTATTAACGCTGTGATGTTTTACTCCACTGAGATATTCAAAATGGCGAAACTCGGTGAAACTAGAGCGCAATACGCTACGTTAGGTATGGGCGTTATCAATGTCCTAATGACAGTTATTTCGTTGGTTTTGGTCGAAAAGTGTGGCCGAAAATCGTTGCTCTTCGTCGGATTCTTCGGCATGTGTATTGACACCATTCTACTTACGATTTGTTTGAATTTTACTGTAAGTTTTGTTTATATTTACCAAAAGTATAAAATTAACTAACTTAAGGGGGTTTTTTATAGGGAGGTGACCATATATGGGTTAGTTATTTAGCTATAGTGTTGGTATTGATATTTGTGGTTATGTTCGCAACTGGTCCCGGTTCGATTCCGTGGTTCTTGGTCTCAGAGTTGTTCTCACAATCAGCAAGACCAGCCGCCACGTCTTTGGCTGTTGCGGTCAATTGGACTGCCAATTTTATGGTTGGCATTGGATTCTTACCATTACAAGTAAGTTGTGATTTCGGGCTAAGGTTTATGAATGTTTATTTTAATAAATACAACTTTAGGAAGCAATGGGCGCAAATGTGTTTATTATTTTCGCAATTCTGCAAGCATTGGCGGTTCTGTTTATTTGGAAGAAGGTTCCAGAAACAAAAAACAAAACTATGGAAGAAATATCTTCGATGTTTAGACAACAGTCATACCAATAGAAGAGACATATAACGGGAGAGAAGACTGCTTAGAAGAAATATAAAAATACAATAAATCGAGGAAAAAAAAGGAATTATTTTTTATGAGAACTGTAGTGTGAATGTGTTCATTTTATTTGAAACTATATAGAAAATCATCCATATATAGGAAGGGTTTCTTTTTGAAATTGGTTTCTTTTTGAAGTGCTTGTTATATTTCAACAGTTTGCAACACTGATGCGCTTGACATTGATAGATATGTAGTGCCAAAACCTCCGCTGTAAACATAACTATTAATGTCAAGCGCAAACTATCAAAAAACACGCAATTCAAAAAGAAGCTAACAGATGGCCCATCCTATATTAGCTCGATACTGGAGGAAATTGCGATACTTTTTGAGCAGTGCAGATATCAGAGTATCGAGTTAACTAGTCTGTATTATACGAAATATTTTTACATTATAGTAGTTTTGTAAAATTTGTGTTTTTAACAATAAAACCAGTAGTTGTATATTTTTAATGAATATATTTATTAATTTTTATCAAATACTCTTTCATTTACATTCTAATAGTCCATACTTCGCATGTTTCTCCCAACAACATAAGTATGACCCGTGATTGGAGTGCAAATACATCCAACTGGTACTTTGACTGGTACATCATTATACTTGTATGTATCGTTATTTAACATCATAAACTTACGCGTTTCGGTCTTATATTTACATTCACTGCCACTGGCATAGCAGTACTGAAACAATTCAAACAAATATCCAACATTTTCAAATCCTCCTTTAAACCAAAATACACACCTTCGACCTTCTGATATTAAGCTCTAAATCATTTGGCCTTCTCGTCTTGGTACAAGTCACCTCTTCATAAGCATTCCCGTCTAATTTCCTGGCCGTATGCTCAATTCGACACAATGTTTTCATTTCTTGCGTACCCCCATCCCTCACCCGTCGCTCTTCCGATTCAACAGAGCTTTCCGGTTTATTTTCCCATAATAACAAACGCAAGAAATTAATCCATTGCGCCGAATTTTGGCGGTCACTTTGTTCGGATCTTTCCGAACTCTCTTGACCCATAGCCACAGCTATGATTGCCAACATTACAGCGATTAACTACAATGTTTGTTTTTACATAGTAACTTTTCGCATTAATTCTAATATAAATACTTACTTTCAGGGCACTCATAGTTCAGTATTCACTCACAAACAAACTGAATCTGTATTAATTTAATGCGACAACCCATACACCTATTTATACCAATCGAAATAACAATTCTAATAACATGAAAACTTTTAAAAACATATATAATTTATTTACTCGTTTAATACATTGGGAATTTTTACAACCGTCCAGTTAATTTATGAGCGTTAAAGTACACGTTGGGTCATATGTGTTTGTTTGGATCGTTGTAATTATATTTATAATTAAAATTTCTATTATTATCTCGAGGGTTTAATTGCGAATATTAGTATATGTTTCTGTTTATTTATGTACGTATATAGATAATATTTGTAATATTTATTTTAGTGATTGTAATTTATTTTTATATGCATGTATTTACGTTATTTGCCACTAAAATGGGATATAATAGAAGGAGCGCCCTTTCGGAATATATGCTCACATAATTGATGATCTTAAAGCGATGACGCCAAATTTAATGGACAGTGGGTGTTTTTTAACGAATATGTAGGTTATAATTATCATTTTTTGTAATTATTAGCTTTGGAATTTTATCTTAATTTATCAAACTACCAAAAAGGGGTGACAAACATTGTATTAATTGCTCAAAAATGTATATATATATATTATTTTTTTTGCATATAAGGTACATAAATACGTCATTTAATTTGCATCTAGAAAATCAAACAAAAATAATCTTTAAATTTCTCTAACACAAGGTTTAAATTGCTCAGATAATTTTGACTCATCTGTCAATTGAGTTAATTGAAATTAAACGTGCATGTAAACCTAGCGTCCGTACGCAATAAGGTTGAAAATGCCGTAAATCAGCTACAGAACTATAAAACTATAACAAAAATTGTATGAAAAACTAAATGAAAGTTTATGTTTATAATTAACACCCCTTCGTTAAGTATTAACGGGCTTCACCTGACGGTTTAGTAATAATTTGATTAGGCCAATTGTAAAGATGAATTAGATCTCATTTTAGGCTCGCGTGTGCCCCCTATTTAACCCCACATGGTCCGCCGATGCCTGCAACCTGTTAAATTTGAACCAATTGTTTATTTAGTCTTGTCTTAGCCAGTGTTCAACTCAGTCAGTATACTGAAATAAAAATATGACACTTTTCTAAAAACAATAAAATAACATTTTGTGAATTGTGATTTTATTTTTCGAATTGCCGAAATGTCTACCGAGCTGCATTATTCAAATCGGGCCCCTGTTGGGGCCATTGGGCTACCCAAAAGGTAGGCGTATATACGGTTATTTAAATATGGCATAACTGACAATTTAAAATATATTTTTAACTAAGTCTAATTATTTATTTAAACTTATACAGTTTATTAAAACATAACATTATAAGCTTATATAGTAAATACATATTTATGTATTTAACCTTTTTGAAAAGTTTACTATTAATTGAATCATTTTGACTATGATAATATATTTAGAATTTAAATCGTATAATATTGTAATTAATCAACAAATGTGTCTAAATTAATTTTTAACAGTCCGAATTGACTAATAAAAATGTCCTCCGTAAAAACAAAAGAGACTCTTATAGTTGCGGAGGGTTCTGCATCAATTAATTGATATTAGTATGACCTTTAGTGTTACCTAGTTAAACGCAACTATAATCTATATTTAGCTGTTTGATAAGAGTCGCCTCAACTATCTTTTGAACCACCCTATACAATGCATGAGTTATTTTTAGACCACAATTGAAAAATTACCCAAAACAAGGGACCCGACCGGATGCTAAATTTTAGCCAGATTTCACATAAATTAAATTAATTTTACAATTAACAACAGTTTATAATTAATAATTAAACTAAAATTACTAACTTATATAGCGAAACCTGTCTAGACAATAAATTACAACAATATTTATCGCCCCTTATGAAGGGACTAAAAATAAATATACGCATTCATTAAAGCACTAATTAACGACTGTAATTAATTACAACATTAATTGTTTGTTACAGAAATTCAGATATGCGTATGCGGCGGACTGGGGTTTACAAAATGGAGCCCACTAACCAAGTAATTTTCGAAAATCATCGGTTTTTGAGCACTTTAGTCGTTGGAAAAAGGTATTTGTCTATATAATTAATTTAAATGATAATACACAAACGAATTATAGAATAAACTGTACCAGTCCAGCTAACAATTAGTTTGATAATAAAATAGCAGTCTTGCTACGTATATTTCTATAGTAACGCAGTCAATTAATTGAGAAATATGCCTAATTTATGTTAATACCTATAATTAGACTGTAATGTTATACTTTACAGTAACGCGGGTTGCTTAACTTAGAATATTATACGATTTAATTAGGTCGAATTACTATTAGAGGATTTATTTTCAAATATAAGATATCCAACAACAAAAATAGGGGTTAAAATTGAAAGTTTGGAATCCTAATGGCTAGAATTGTATTTAACTTTTAGTAAAACACGGTGACTAAGAATAGAACAGCGCGATTTAGTTTCGGAGTTGATGAGTGGTGTTAGTTAGGGATAGGGAAGAAAAGAATTGAATTAGATTTAGGAAATGTGTGTGGTTTATTTAGGAAGATATCTGGTGAACTTTTGCCGCCGGGATCACCCGGCATCTTCCGGCAAAAATCACTAGCTTCGTGTGATCGCCCGTTATCATTAAGCGGCTGCGCACGAGCTGCCCGTCAATCAATCGGTAATATTGGGCACATTTTGACTCGCAAAATGGCAGCGACAACTTCACCTGCACCGCCTGCCTGGCCCAATACCAAAGATGATTACGAACTGCGAGAAGTTATCGGTTTGTAATTTTAACTACCATTTCGTTAATACGTTTATAGCTAGCTTTAAAATGGTACCAAACACATTAACAATCATTTGAATGCCAATCGTAAGTAAACTGTTTGGTTAACGCAAAAACATATAGGTTAGGTGCACGGACCTATCCCGGTTTTCCGTTTATATATATTTCTGCTTTTTTGTTTATTACTTTGTTAATATGATCTATTGTGGATGTATTGTTTGTTAAGTTAATTATTCTGCATGTGTTGATATTTCTAGCATTTGTTTGCACTGCTTAGATTATAGGGTGTGTCATTTTTGTGGGTACTGTACTTGGTAGACCTAAATTTTAAATTAAAATGCGATTGGCTTGCCCAGTGCTGTCAATTAATATTTTTGAACCTTTTATTTAGGTTAATTTGTATTCACATTGCATGTGGCCCCAAAATAATTATACTCTTATTATTATAATGGATGTATTTGCTGCCCTGTACTTAAACTCATTTATAACTGTATATATATATATATATATATATATATATATATATATATATATATATATATATATATATATATATATATATATATTTAAAGTTTTTTTATACATTTAAACAAAAATTGGAAATGTATATGATAGTAAAACCTCTAGTATGCGCCAATGTATAAATTATAAATATTATTTAAAAACTAAAATAAATACAGTGGAAATTCATTTATTACGAAACCATGTTTATTACATACATGAATCTCGTTATTACCGAGTTTTGTTGAATATTAAAAGTATTAATTGAGAAAACAGAGGAATAATTTAATATTTAGGTGTTGGAGCCACCGCCGTCGTTCACAGTGCCCTATGTAAACCACGCAATGAAAAATGTGCGATAAAAAGAATCAATTTAGAAAAATGGAATACATCGATGGACGAACTTCTGAAGGAAATCCAAGCCATGTCAAGTTGCAACCATGAGAATGTTGTCACTTACCACACCAGCTTTGTAGTACGAGAAGAGTTATGGCTCGTCTTAAGACTACTCGAAGGTAAACTTAAAACGTCCCATTTAATAGAAATATCTCTACGAAACACAGCCAAACGTTAAACATTTGCGATATAATTAGTTAATAACGATGAACATACAAGTTCTTGCCATCAAACCAAACTCAATTTGATATTTAAACGATATAAATTTGCAACCGTAACTTTGCTATCTATATATGCTACGTTCAACTAATACTCAAATTACGTATACTGTATATGTAAATTACATTAAATAAATATTTAGCTTATATCAAAAAACTTTACTCTAAAAAAGCCACACGCTTTTTAGTAGTTCATTCAACACTTTTGGTCTTAGATGGTACTTTATTAAACATAAACACAAAATACCCGCATTTAACTGCAAACATGGCGTCTTCGATATTTAAATGAAACAAATTTATAACCGTAATTTTACTATCTATATATATGCTACGTTCAACTAATACTCAAATTACGTATACTGCACATGTAAATTGCATTAAAAACATATTTATTAACTTATCAAAAAAACTTTACTCTAAGAAAGCCATAAGCATTTTAATAGCTTATTCAACGTTTTTTTTTTGTCTTAGGTGGTAGTTTATTAGACATAATCAAACACAAAATGCGCGCATCTAACTGCAAACATGGCGTGTTCGACGAATCCACCATTGCAACAGTGCTCAAAGAAGTCTTAAAAGGCTTAGAGTATTTCCACAGCAATGGACAGATTCATCGAGATGTTAAGGCCGGCAATATATTGTTGGGAGAAGATGGCACAGTTCAAATCGCGGATTTTGGTGTCAGCGCTTGGCTAGCTACAGGACGGGATTTATCCAGGCAAAAAGTCCGGCATACTTTCGTTGGGACTCCGTGCTGGATGGCCCCAGAAGTCATGGAACAGGTAAGACAAACAAGTCTATAAATTAATTGAGCGCAAACAATTTTTAAATTGCTATTTCTAAGAATTCTCAATGATTCGATTAATATTTATTGAATTCAAATCAACTGTGACGGTTTTGTAAACAATTCTATTACGGAAAGCATCAAGCCTTGACGGTTATAATGAACAAATTTAATTGTTGTGTGTTCATCTGATATTGACTCAATGAATCATTGATTATCAATCATGATGCTAAAACTAATGGAAAATAACGAATACAGCTTCCATGATTTCTTTAAATTGTAGGACCACGGCTATGATTTCAAAGCTGATATTTGGTCATTTGGAATAACGGCAATTGAAATGGCAACCGGTACTGCCCCATATCACAAATACCCACCGATGAAAGTCTTAATGTTAACACTACAGAACGACCCGCCTAATTTGGATACGGGTATAGTCTTATTATAAAACAAACGCGTAATTCCAATAAAAATCAAACACTTTTAAAGTAGGTGCCGAAGAAAAAGACCAGTATAAAGCCTATGGCAAAACCTTCCGGAAAATGATCCTCGATTGTCTCCAGAAAGAACCTAGCAAACGACCAACAGCGAGCGAGTTGCTCAAACATCCATTCTTCAAAAAAGCGAAAGACCGTAAATATTTACAGCAAACCCTAGTCGCGATAGGACCCAGTCTGGAGACACGCGTCCAAAAAGCATCCAAACGCCAACCAGGTGCTTCTGGCCGTCTCCATCGTACTGTGACTGGAGAATGGGTTTGGAGTTCTGAAGAAGATGAAGGCGCTTCCAGTGACTCGGATTCTGATACAAGACCCATGAACAAATTAGATAATGGATCCGGTTCTGGATCAGATCGCGAGGCTGATGAAAGCAGTGAAGGGGCTTCGATAGGGGAAGCTCCACCAGTTAATTTAGTACTTCGGATGAGGTACAAATATAAGACTTTTAATGCAAATGTAAGCTTATTTTGAGTTTGTAATTTCAGAAATGCTAAACGAGAGTTGAACGACATTAGGTTCGAATTTGCGGTGGGCAAAGACTCTGCAGAAGGAATCGCCAGCGAATTGGTCGGGGCGGGGTTGGTGGATGGGAAAGATATTATTGCAATTGCCTCAAACCTCCAGAAACTTATAGACTCACAAGGTGCTCTAAAAATCGTTACATTTCCTCTTGTAAGTATTTGAAATGTGCGTTTAGTTTTCCTCACATTTAAACATGTTTTCATTTTTAGAATTCCGGTTTCTGCAATAATGAAACACCGGACGATAAGGCCTTAATTGGTTTTGCGCAAATTTCAATAACGGATTGAGCGAAACGGACACTTTGTCTAAATTTTGTTCCCATATTTCTTTTATATTAAGTAAATAAGCACCGCCCCCTATATTTGTTATTTGTTTTATTATGTTACGTTTTTTTTTTAAATTAATTTTAATAATTAACACAGTATTTTTGATCAACAATATTGAAAACAGTTCCGTACTTAAGCTAGCATATATATTTTTATAGTTTAAGCATACAAAACATATTTTTATTATTATCAAATTTGTAGTGTACCAAGTTTTTTAGTTTAGTTTGTTTTTTTGTTGCCCATTGGCAACAATTGAATATAGACTTTTTAAAAAGGTGATTTTTTTTTAAATGAACTTAGATGGCTAACTACAGATGCCAATGAGTAAACAATAATATTTATCGGGAGTTAAACAAAAAAAATTGTAATATATATTGAAAAAAATATTATATTGGTATGGTGTGGCCTGTATATAGGATATTTTTTATTTATTCCGTAATTTGTAGTCGCCAAAATGAAATAAAATACTTTGACATATCATGCGTTTTTATTCATCCCACTTCTGAATTCTATAAAAGTTTAAATTACGATTGAAACTAGCATATACAAGTTTTATTTTCTTATACGAATGTATATAAGGAAGTATTTTAATCATGAACATTTTAATGGAACTACACTTTTTGACCTTCCCTGACTATTTTTGGAATTCCATCTCTGTGTGTGAGTACGCTCTACAACCAAATTGCTTAAATATAATCATAAAACTATATGGCTCGTAAGAAAACTTATTTTTGAAAAGAATATTCAAACCGAAAGTGCATGTTTACTCTAGTCATTTTTTGAGAATTCTGAAATATCGCCAAAACGGCTAGATTTACAGAAAATATACTAGTATTCAAAATGAAAGATATTAATATTATGCACAACTTTTGTTTAAACAATTTATTCCAAAAGTACAGACTACAAGAAAATTTCTATTTAAATTTTTAAATGTCTTATTTATATTGGCATGGAAAGTTATACTTATGCCATAGTTCTACTGATATACTGTCGCCAAATTGAGCTAATTTTTAATTATGAAACCCGCTAGTGAAATACTTAATCCCACTTCTGAATACCGCCAGTTTAAATTTAAAAACAAATCAACGTTGTTAAAAACATCGGTTGATTCGTTTCTAAAATTTAATATGTCTGATGAGATGTTTACTTGTCAGTTTTTTTCCGAGATAATGTTATTAAATAGTGAATTATTTAAATATCCTAACTAAAACTCGGTACTAACCATTTCGGTAAAGTAGTGAATTTATGTAGTAATATAAAACATTTATGTCATTGTTTACATAAAACATAAAGGTTATTGTTGACGACAATGGATAAAAAATTAAATTTGGATCAACTCTGTCGATCGTGCTTAACAGAAACTGAGAATTTACACTCTATATTCGAAGAGTGCTATGATATTAATATAAAAGAGATGCTCAATATATGTATTTCTATTGAGGTGTTAATTTACCAAAAAATAAACATATTTCACCCTTGACAGACGATGCAAATAATTTCTAGATACCTTCCGAAGACCCATTACCACAAACACTATGTGCAAAATGTGTGGAAGACTTAAAAATCGCGTACAGTTTCAAGAAACGTTACGAACAAAGCGAAGCATATCTACGCGAGTACTTAGAAAACGACACAAAAGAACCTGAAGAAGAAATTGAAAACGATTACGAAAGTTCAGACGAAGATGTTACTAACGTGTGCAAAATTTGTTTACGCACCTTTAGAACCAGTGCAACATTATCAAAACATCTTAAAAGTCACTCGAAGATCAAATCAGGATCAATGTCTAGGAAGTACGTACGGCAACTTGAAGATGATGCTATTAAGCATGTGTGCAAAATCTGTAACAAGTTCTTTACGCAATCCAGTTCTTTATTGGTGCACATGAAGAGGCACAGTGGTAAGAAAGAGTTTAAATGCCATATATGCCCAAAAGAGTTTACTACTTCGGGTAGTTTGACCATACATATTCGGTCGCACACTGGGGAGAGGCCGTACGAGTGCAATGAATGCCAGAAATGTTTTGTGACGAGTGATAGTTTGAGGAAACATAAGAGGAGACATAGTGGGGAACGGCCTCATCTGTGTTCCGTTTGTGGTAAAGGGTAAGATACAAACAAATCTATGTTTAAAATTTTACATAACTAGTCAAGGACACATCTAGCTTTTAACATACAATAAATGTTTCATTAGATTCGGAGCAGCAGGGACTTTGCAAGTCCATATGAGAGTCCATTCGGGGGATAAGCCTCTAAAATGTAAAATATGTGATATGCGCTTCGCGGCACATGCAGGGTTAAGTGTACACTTGCGTAAACACACAAATGAACGGCCTTATTTATGTTCGCAATGTGGTAAATATCCGAAACTTATTAAAGATGATATAAAACATCTTGCACTGGACACTTTCTTATACGTAGTAGGTATATTTTGTTTATATAGGAAGGATATTAAAATATACATTTTTAAATATTCAAGAAAATATAATTATTTATTATGCTATATTAGACATTATTATGCTCGGACGTTTTTTTTGTCTTCAAATGAAATAAAAACCTAAAAATATTTATATATAATATTTTTAATATTTTACTCACCTTTGAAATACTTTTTTACTAAATCTATTCGTCATAAATATAATTTCCCATACCTACATAACTATGGCAACATAAGTAAGAAATTTAAGAATTTCAATAGCAATTTTTTTGAAACCGGTACACTTTTTGAAGAAAATTAAAAAAAAGTGTTTAATATTAATATCATTCATTTTGAATACTAGTATATTTTCTGTAAGTCTAGCCGTTTTGGAGATATTGCAGAATTTCCAAAAAAATGACTAGAGTAAACATGCACTTCCGGTTGAAATATACTTTTCAAAAAAAGAAGGTTTTCTTGCGACCCATATACAAATCTTTAGTTTTAAATTTCATGATTATAGCTTTGACAGTTTTGGCTGTACACACACACACACACACACTGACGGAATTCCGAAAACAGTCAGACTCGACTTTGGGAAGGTCGAAAGGTGTATTTCCATAAAAATATCAATTTCTAAAAATGTCCATATTACTAAATCCCAATAAAAATTAAGTCACATGAACGTTTCTATTACGTTGCGGAGTCGTAACATGGACTTGTTACGTCTCTGATATATTGGCAAAAAGTTACTTTCGACTAAATGTTTACTAAGATACTTCGTATAAGAAAGTAAAAAGTCGACAATTGAAAATCCCATGTAATAAAAAATAAATATTAATTTTACGCTTAAATAATAGGAAAAGGATTCAAATCTAGTTCGGATTTAACATCACATACTCGCAAACACACGGGTGAACGTCCGTTTTCATGTGATATGTGCGAGAAAACTTTCAGGACATCATATATGAGATCTGTCCATCGCAGGACGCATACAGGGGAAAGACCAGCACAGTGTTCCATCTGCCAGAAACGGTAAGAAGATCTAAAAACCTGCTAAAACGATTTAAACTTGTGGGTATTTATGATTCCTTTTAGTTTTACTTCAAATGGTCATCTATCAATCCATTTGCGTTCACATTGGGATATAAAACCACATTCATGTATAATTTGTCAACGCAGCTTCACTGCAGCTAAAGATTTAACCCTCCACATGATGATCCACACTGGACAACGTCCACACGTTTGTCCCCAGTGTGGTAAAGGGTTTAACCGGCCGAACAATTTAGCAAAACATATGCGATTGCATACAGGTATCAAGCCATTTGTTTGTGATGTAAGAATAATGTTAACTCAAAGCAAAATTCAATCTAATATTTTGATTTAATAGATTTGTAAGTACGCGTTCAGTACTAGTACACAGCTAAAAGTACATGTACGTAGCCATACAGGCGAACGGCCTTATAATTGTTTAGGTTGCGATAAAAAGTTTGCAAGTTCGAGTGGTTTGGCGCGGCATCGTCGGCGTCAGCATTCGGACGACCCAAAACAATCAAAAGATACGTTGCTACAGTTGACAACGATTGAAGAGAATAATATCGACGACGTTATAGATTCGGTGCAACAGAATCTATTCGAATCGTTAAAAAAACAGAACTTAAATTTACAGTTGGAGAATGATTTGGTGCAGTTTGGCATCACTGAAAGCACAATGCTTGTTGAAGATCTGGCCGCGGATAAATTGAACTTTGAAACACTTCAAAATGTTCCAGCGGATGTGTTAAAATTTGATAACTTAGTTCCGATCTCTGACGCTCAGATTCTCGGTGTTTCATCATTATATACTTTGAACGCGAGGCAACAGCAACAAATTGATGATATTTTTAAATGATTCCATTATTTTTAATTGTAAACCAACTTTTATATAATAAATAACTATTTTCGATTGGATTTCTTTCATTTTATTAACGCATCTATTAACTAGCTAAGTGACACTTAAGAGTGAAATTGGTTGTATGAACACGGAAATGTTGTTTACATTTGATAATCTATTTTAGTATTTCAAGGGCAATCAATAGCGTATTTTGTCAGTTGTCTTGGTGAGTTGATACCAAAGAATATACACGTTTATTATTCATCTAAAATGTCTGAACTACCAAGTACTTTCGTGCCGGGGTTTCATGATGAAGAAACAATTAAAAAAATGAAATATAACCCTTTGGGACACACAGGTTTAAAAGTGTCCCATATTTCAATCGGAGCCGGTGGATTTTGTCCGCAATATGGGTACGGATATATTTTCTATGTTAAATAAACATTTATATACTTTAAATTAAATTTAGAACATATACTGAGCAAGATTGTATCGAAACATTGCACCAAGCTATCAAGTCCGGTATAAATTATATTGATACGGCCCCATGGTATGGTCAAGGTCAATCAGAAGACATTTTAGGAAAAGTACTTCATATTTTAATATGCGTCATGCTCAAAAAATTAATTGTTTAATTTCAGGCCTTGAAAGGAATACCTAGGCAAGCCTATTACATAGCTACAAAAGTAGGTCGTTATGAAAAAGATCCTGCAAAGATGTTTGATTTTTCAGCCAAAAAAACACGTTGGTCAGTTGAAAACTCTCTAAAAAAATTAGGTTTAAACTATGTAGACATTATTCAAGTGCACGATATTGAATTTGCTCCAAATTTGGACGAAATAGTCAACGAATGTCTTCCGACTTTAGAGGAAATAGTTAAAACTGGTAAAGCTAGATATATAGGGGTGACTGGGTATCCGGTTTCGGTTCTAAAAGAGTGTATACAGCTGAGTAAAACTCATATTGCAACAGTGTTGAGTTATACACGCATGACGCTGATTGATAATACTCTAAAAGACTTTTTAATGTATTTCCAAGTATGTTTGTTATTTATTATAAATTTGGTTCAAATATATACGCTATACTTTGGTTTAGATGCAAGGTTTAGGCGTTATAAATGCAGCGGCTCCTGCTATGGGCCTTTTGACCAATGCAGGACCACCAGATTGGCATCCAGCTCAGGAAGACATTAAAAAAATCGCTAGAGAAGCTGCAGATTATTGCAAAGTATTAATTTTTTTTGAAAATTTATTTAATTTACACATATGTAAATTTTATAGGAACATAACGTTGAATTAGGACGCCTTGCGATGGCCCACGCGTTTGCCCAAAAAGGACCTTCGACTCATTTAGTAGGGATGAACAATGTGAAACTACTGAATGCCAATATGGATATTTGTCTAAACGGTTTAAACACTGACGAAACTGAAGTCTTAAAAGCTATAACTGAGAAGTAAGTTTTTAATATAGAATATGTTGTCGTTGTTTATTTGTAAAACACCCTAGAAAGTCTAAAATAAGTTAAAAATCGACTCACATCTATCAGTAAATTGCTTTCTGGACTTTTAAGGACAGCACCACAGTTCCAGATCACGAATTGTTGATCAAAAATCAATAAACCACGCACTGATCACACACGCACCCACTCACTATAATCATTTTTTAATATAAGCCCTAAATCAGTTATTTGACTTATTTTGGTTTCTACATATTTATTATGGCGAATCAAAGTATAAATCCGATTTACAATTGCGTAATTGAATTAAAAATATATATTTAATTATTTTAACTAACGATTTTAAGGGGCTCAACCCTTCTAATGTATGGGACAAATTGATATGTTAAGGTTTATTCCAGATTTTTTTCAAAATTAACAACTCGAAATTGGGAAGGTATCGAAATTCAAAGATACAGAGCTGCTGTAGGGTTATAAATATTATTACAAATTAAATAATACATTTATATAACTGCTTATCCGCTTTTTATTACTTCCAACTGTTTTCCTACCCTTAGAACAATGCCACTGTTTTTTGCACGCAAACATACCCTTAGAACAATGCCACAAGCAAATTTGCAATCCGGTTTTACATACTTTTGCACGCAAACATTTTTACATACCGTTATCTCAGGTTGCAGAATCAAAATCGGATAAATTAGAATGTGTATAATAAATTAAACCTATAATACAATCGCTTACTTGAGCGAGTTGATACCATATATATATATATATATACATATATATATATATATATATATATATATATATATATATATATATATATATATATATATATATATATATATATAATATATATATATTAAATTAAAAATGAAATAAGATCTATGTTTAAAATCTGGCTAACTATGGGGCTAACAAATCCAGCTAGAAATTTTGTGAAATTACAGATGACTAGACTAGACTAAAAGGTCCAAAAGCATAGAATTTTCAATAATAATAATTGTTTTTAATTTCTGATAAACAACAATCCATTTTTTATCTCTGCACGAGTAAATGTCTTAAGAATTGATAACAAATTCCCATTATTATAACATTTATGGTAGCATGGTTGTTTGTTTAATAAAAATTATTTATATCAATTTTATTATTAACCATGATCTAGTTACCTAGTAAAATAAATTTGCTTGTGTGTTAATAGAAGAAAATAATATAAGATAACGCATTAATAAAAAAAATAATAAATCATTTTTGCTAATTAAAATTAATATTATAAAAGAATGGCAAATATATTTCAGTCTCACATTTCTTCGTAACTTGAGGTAAGATTCACATCTTAGTATAAATAATTAGGGCACGGTATACACTACTAAAGTCGATTTAAAACTACGAAACATACGTATTATAAATGTGTGATTTGTGGTTTTTTATACGAAGTAATTATTGAAATCATCGAACAATTCGATTTCGAGATTTTAACAGAAATACACCTTTTGACCTTCCCTGAATAGTCTGATTATTTTTGGAATGACCTCTGTGTGTGTATAGACGCGCGCGCTTACATGCGTGTGGGTGTGTGCGTGTCTGTCTATGAGCGTTCTACAGCCAAAACTGCTGAAACTATAATCATGAAACTTTAAACTTAAGATTAGTATATATTCAAACCGGAAGTGCTTGTTTAATCTAGCCATTTGTTGTTGTTTCTGCAATATCTCCGAAACGGCTGCATCTTTCCTATCTAAACTAATATACATACTACGTATAAGAAAGTTAAGTGCAAGGCACTGCAGATGTTTTAGTTTATATGTATGGGTGCATTGCAGATGTTTTCTTTAAATTGAAACCCTATTTTTACTTTTTAACTTATAACGTATTATTTCAAATGTTGTTGAATATTTTTAAACACATTTTTAGATTTAATTAATATTTATATATTAGCGTGAATAGATAAATGCCTATTATTGCCTCCACGTGTCACTCAAGGCCCCTCGTTGCTGTATTGCAGCCTTTGTCATTATAATTAGAGACAAACAAAAAGCATACTCTTGTATTTGTTGTTTTATAAAAAAAAACACTTCTGGTTTTTTGTAAAATAAATTCTATTTTGAACATTTATTATTAAAAATCGCGGTTTTTTTTTTGAAACCTTGATATGGTAAACCGAAATTTAAAAAAAAAACGGCGCTACATAAAACGATATAATAACTTAAATAATTAAATTTTTTATCTTTACTAATATATAAACTGGTATATTTGCTATGGTTTTTTTTTTAATTTAAAATAAAATGGTGGTACTCAACAGGGGGCAAAGAGCACTCACCTGAGATTAGGAAAATAAATGCTAATTTAAAATGCAAAATAGGGAATAGTGGGGGGATTAATTAGCAGAAGGGTGGGAGTCAGGTATACCACATATCTAAGATAAATATTTATGCATATTTTACTTGAGCTTAGCTAAGATATCTTTGTTGTGAAATTCTGTAAGTAAAACATAATTAATTTAAATATTTTAATTTTAAAAATCACTGATCAAAAATAGAAATACTTTGATCGCATTTGAGAACAGATTACTCTTAGTAATAAATTATAATTATGGGGTCAAGTTCAATAAATACTGAATTATTTTAGACTTGTGATAAGAAAATAGCAAAATGCATAACTGCAGGGGTAGGGGTGGGAAGAGGCATTCACAAAATGCGAACCCATGCCACTCGAAATTTTGGATAACGGCGAAATGTTGCATACATACAAACGTACATATTTATTGTAACATTTGTTTTATATATTTTTATGGTACACTGGTAAAACGATTAACTTTTTATCTCTTGCTAATATATATTTTTATTTTATCAAACAAATGAGTTGCAGTTTTTTAAGTGTATTTTTATTAAAATTAGTCAATAAAAATAAATTTAATTCTATTTACCAACTAGTGAAGGTAAACAGGTTTGGTTAAATGGTATCAATAGATTATTGATAAGAAATAATTGAAATTCTAATAGTTCAAAATTCAAGGATAATATTCTAAATCAAAATAGAAAATTTGCAAATTAGGATAAGAATTTATATTGATTTTGTAAACAAATATCTATATGAATTAGTGTATTAAATAGCAATGTAAAAAAATAAAAGTTACAACGAATACGAATTCGTATGCAATATAACGCAAATAAGTAATTAGTCAATTTAGCGTTTTGGTTGTAAATATGTATCAATAATAATAATAAACTAAGTCAAAGAATTAGCAGTTTGTAATCGTGAAACAATTTAGAGATTTTAAACAACATTAGATTAAATAATCAGTATAAAATGAAATGTACCAACATTAGCTGCAACATATCAATTCTTAATTTCACAGTAATTTTAAGATCATCGGTAAGTTTATAAAAAATACATACTATATAAGTAATAGAAACAATTAAAAAGCGAAACGTTGAAACATTCAAAACATTTTTCTATTTATTATCCAAAACACATTTTTGTTTGATTGTTTTTGCTTCTCGCTTATCATAAAATACCCAAAATGCAATTTGCATTTCAGTGTTCACAATGCAGTGCCTAAAGTTGCCATTTATATTCCTACTGGTGGTAATCATGATAGTGCACGGCTACTACTTACCCCCCGAAGATGATGCAGTGTATGTGCGCGTTAAACAAGGGGAATTGCATGGCGTTCAAATTCAAACACGAGCAGGCAGGTCTGTGTCGGCGTTTAGAGGGATACCTTATGCGAAACCCCCACTTGGGGCACTCCGGTTCCAAGTAAGACATACACTCACACACAAAACAATTTTCGTCTGTCTAAATAATCAATTCCATTTAGGAACCACAAGAAATTGAACCATGGGAAGGGGTACTGGACGCTACCAAAGACAAATCTATGTGCATCCAGAAGAATTATTTATTACAAAACCCGCAAGTCGAAGGTGATGAAGATTGTTTGTTTATAAACGTTTATGTACCCCAGGTAAATCAATTTAATTGCAAACAAACAATAAATGTATGGACATGTTTATCATGTAGATTTTAACAAAGAATCAAATCGTAAAATCCAAGTACCCTGTTATGGTGTACATCCATGGTGGCGGGTGGTTTTCGGGGTCAGGCGGGAGCGATTTACATGGGCCCCAATATATTTTAGACGAAAATGTTATCTTAGTAACTATGAACTATCGCCTCGGTGTCTTAGGTATTTTATTTATTTCAAATGTTTAAAATATTATTTACATAATTAATATTCCAAAGGATTTCTGAGTTCTGGCGATGATTTGGCCCCAGGCAACTGGGCGTTCAAGGACATAACGTTGGCGTTGGAATGGGTGCAGGAAAATATAGATCAATTTGGGGGCAAAGCGGATAGCGTCACGATTTTTGGACAGAGCGCAGGCTCAGCTAGTGTCCAGTATTTAATGTTAAGCCCAAGAACTAAAGGTATACACATGACGACAATGGCGACAAAGCGGAAATGATTATTTATTCAATGTTTTAGGGCTATTTCACAGGGCAATCAGTCAAAGCGGGTCTGCCCTTAACTTATGGGCAACACCAATCAATAATTTAGAAATTACAAAGCTCCAAGCACAATTCGTTAACTGTTCTATCAATGTAACTAACGAACAATTATTAAATTGCTTAAGAAATGTCGATGCGAAAGTTTTAGTCGACAGTGGTGATAAGTTTAAGGTGAGCATAAAAGTGCCATGCCCCCCCCCCCCCAATCCATTTACCCCAGCATGGTGTTCAAATACAATATTTCATTCTAGTTTTGGTCAGTTGATCCCCTGACTATTTACACCCCAAGTATTGAGAAAAAAACACCAAAAAACCCGAACCCAGTCGTTTTGGACCACCCTATAAATTTATTAAAAAATGGGCAGTACCAACATGTCCCATACATGATGGGCGTTATGAAAAACGAAGGAATTGTTAGAGCTGCTCGTAAGTAGATTCACTGCATTTATAGGGTGAGCCATCTGTTGGTTTCTTTTTCAAATTTAGACATTTTGCAACACTGATGCGCTTGACATTTATAGATATGTAGTGTCAAGCGGAGGTTTGATATCTCAGTCAGAGTTGCAAACTGTCGAAATAACACGCTCTTCGAAAAGAAACCAGCAGATGGTCCATCTTATAGTTTAAGTTTTAAAGTGTTTAAAAATGAATTATCCTCACAGCAATTATATCACATCCAAACTTAAGGACAGACTTAAATGAACGATGGAACGAGCTTGGTCCGGAGCTTTTTGCGTTAAGCTTAAGCGTGAGAAAGAAAATATATCTAGTTTATGGAAAAACATTACAGATTTTTATATGGAGGGAGAATTGATTGATATTAACAAGTTTAACACTATTGAGAACTTTGTAAAAGTAAGTGTGTTGCGCGCGGCAACTTAACTTACAGGACGCAACAGTGAGATGCGTTATGTTATGATTATGAATAATAAGCAACGGAATGTTTAGGTTTACAGCGACCGGGCGTTTATATACGGCATGTACCAATCAGCAATGAACCATGCTAAATACGATAACGTATATTTCTATAAATTCGACTACGCCGGACGGTATACTTGGAGCAACATTTTCGCAGCCACTGAACAGCCAATCAGCTACAATTTCAGTATGTTTCTGCTTTGATTTCAGGACTGAACAGATCTGGCAATGATTTTATTTTGAATTGCAGATACAAGCCACTGTGATGATTTGATATATTTATTCAAATTACCGTCATTGTTCCCTGATTTACCGGAAGATAGTGTTGAGTTGCAAATGAGTAAGAAAATGGTGCGATTATGGACGACATTCGCGAAGGAAGGGTATGTTAAACTAGTGTTTGGAGCACACAAGTGATACGAATTCGAGTAATTTATGGAAATAAACATTTAGGATACCTGCAAGATATTGGCAGCCAATGCAACCCAACGACTCTAAGTTTAAATATTTGAACATTCAGAGTCCAGAAAAGATGACTATGAAAATAGATGATTTTTTAACTGATCGTATGGCCTTTTGGAGCAATTCCAAAATTGCTGAAAATAAATAAAAACTTTAATATATTTGGTGATTTGTAAGACTGACTCTATTAATATATATATATATATATATATATATATATATATATATATATATATATATATATATATATATATATATATATATTATATATATATATATATATATATATATATATATATATATATATATATATATATATATATATATATATATATACATAGCTACATGTATATTTAATGGAAATTTTGGTAAATA
>JADQWA010000186.1:174556-183429 GCA_018344505.1 Nebria ingens riversi
TAAATTATCTAAGAGTTAACTGATTTAGATTATAGAGTGGCTAAAACCATGCATTGTCCTGTCTGGTGTTATATAAGTGGTTTACTTTATATATATATATATATATATATATATATATATATATATATATGTGTATATATATATATATATATATATATATATATATATATATATATATATATGTGTATATATATATATATATATATATATATATATATATATATATATATATATATACATAACTTCCCTATTAAATGGGGTTGCAGAAAACCTTGTACAATCTTATGCTATTCGATTCTAACCTTACAAATTTTTTCTGTTTCATTCCGATTCATTAAATTCTGCATAGACGTTCTATTCCGCTCGTTCGCAACTTTTCTTTTGCGCAAGTCATTTCAACGATTATTAATCCACTTATTCCGCACTCGCACATCACCATTCAAGTCGCCCACGTATTAAATCTTCTTTGTCTGTCTTTCATTCGACATTCTTTCTATACAACCATTCTATGGCTCTTACTTATTCGTATTTCGCTTCCTGCCTCTCTTGGATACACCATAAATGTAATTTTAAAACGTATGGCCAATGTTTTAACCATCAGCTGCTCGCGTACATAAATGTGTTTGAAACATAAAAAATATATTAAATTTCGAACATGTATATGCCCTTATGGCCTTCAAAAACACCGGCCTATTTTGACCAAATATAAGGGTAATTATACTTTAAAAAAAAATATATATATATATAAATTATACTTTCTATTGTTAAGGCAATATTTCAACATGGGACAGTTGTGAAATAATTTTTTTTCGCCCAATGCTAAATGCGTAATATATTTTCGAAGCAGATATTCTTTGTTGCAATATTTTCGCGCGTGATGCATTCGCCATATAACTACTTATAGCCAGTAGCAACTATCTGCCTTGCAATTTAGAGATTAAAATGATAGACAACTAACTAACGAACAACCTGTAATTTGGGCCTAAACTATAATTATATATATATATATATAGAACCACTTTTAATGGGATACCTTTAAGTTTAATAAGATTTTGATACCTAAACCAATCATTACCGCAACGTGTATTTTATCTTAAACGTTTTAATACATTTTTATTTTATTTTTCAACTGATGGATTTTTTTCTCCAAAATTAACCATTCGGTAAAATTAGCGGACTGACACCCTAATTTGTAATTTTAAGACAAATAAATTAAATATTAATTCCCAGTTTTTGAATGCATTAGATTATAAATAAATCGTAATTATATAAGTTAAAAGAGACCTAAATGTATAATAAGGCATAATCGGAAACGTCGCCATTACCAAACTAATCCACGGCGACTAAAAATAGGGGTTGTTCCGACTGGATGAATTCGATCGAGCTTCTAAGGGGTGGAATACAACCCTCTGATTGCCCCTCCACCCGCCCATGGTGCCCCTCTAAACAAATACCCTATATGTATGCGCTTGTACTGACATCAGACCACGAAGGGTGTGAGTTTGAATCCCGAAGCACGCAACGCACGCTTGCCCTACATTAACTATGATGCCGCTATGGGGGAGACGACTTGAAGGGTTGAAATTAGGCCAAATATATAGGCCAATTTCACCCTATGCATTAGGGCTACTAGTTGTAAGAGGATATATGACTACATTAGTTGATGTGTTAAGAGTTAACATTTTTAATAATATTAAGTAAGGGCAGCTTACATGAAAAGTCCTTAACAATTTTGATCATTTGTTGCGATTGGTCAAAATTATGAATTTTTTAATAAATAACTAGGTATAGGGCAGCTTAAATGAGTATCCTTAACAAGAAAAGAAACTATAGCAATCAAAATCGGTTGATTTATTAGACGAAATGGATAAAATTTTATTTGAATATAATACATATAAGTAATATAAATAATAAGTGATGAATGAATTCAATAGATTAGGGCAGCTAACAATAGACATCCACAACAAGAGATAGTGCCTGAAGAATAATAATCAAAAGTACCCGCGGCGTGATGTCATAAGCAACAATCTATCATCATAGTGCAGAGGGGGTACAGAGGGGGAGGTCCCCATTTTAGGCCAATTAGCAAATCAAATTTGAATTTCAACTCCGGCGCATTGAAAAAAAAAATGAACCGTACTCATACGCTGGTTCACATCACATATCCTCCCGGCAGCCCCGCTTCCGCAATAACAGCAGGAAATTCTTAAGCTTAGCGACGAGTGCGCTTGCGCACGAAAGCAACCAATGACAATACCAACGGGGAGAACAAGTCAGAATGGGAGCACTAGTGCGCATGCGCAACGGGCCATCGCGTACATTGGCCCATTGAACGCTGGCGCGCAACCAACATTATAATAACACCAAACTCATACGCACTCTCTGCAAAAACCGTCTTCCGGCCTAATTAGCCGCTAATTAAAGCACTTTTAATTACTTGCATGGCTAACTAGGTTAATCTAGACTAACCTAAATGACCTACACTCCACTTATTGGTTGAAAGACTTAAGCTTAAATTGCATTTAAGATCCAGAGTAGCCAAACTGAGTGCGAAACCTTGAACAGTTAATCGCATTCAGTTTGCTGCGTGTGTATTACTATAGTGTGTTTTTCGTTAGTTTTATAATGTACCTTGTCGCTCTCACTAACATGGCATACGCGCTATCCTTTGTTGCTAGAGAAAGATGGTGCAATCAGTGCGAGCGACAAGGTACGTACGTATATATTCTTATGAAAAACGCAGCCTATTGCAGGTTTAAATCACATTTCCAGTAATAGTTCCATACATTAATGCTTGACTTGATTAAACAGCAATATAAAAACACATTGACGCACGTATATGATGTTGTTTGTTATTGTGGTTAATGATGGACGCGATGAAGTCGTTAATCAATATTTATGATAACAAGTATCAATATGCTTTCTTAGTCAGCATTGATTGGTTTTAGAGTACAACGAACGCGTACATATACACTTATCGCTGTTGATAAGCATTTGTTTTGTTAATAGTGCTGCGGTGACGAATGATAACACATGTTATCTGCTCTGAGTAAACAATTCTGCGTTTCATTACTAAGACCTTATCGTCATTTCATTGGCGTCTGCTTTCCTAATACATACCACCGACAAGCGCCATAATGGCTGCTTTTAAGACGCTGTTTTATGCTAACGAAGCATACATTTTTGTTAGCATCAGTTTGCGTAATATAATTAAACGGGTGCCTTGCACGGAAACTGGAAGACGCGTTAAAAATTCTAGCTTTCATTTTTGTGTGCATTGAGGACGGGCGTCCAATCAGGCAACGCGACAGATAAGAAAATTCGTGTTCGTCTTGTACGGAAACCGAGAACGTGCACCGGAAGTTTGGCTAAAAGGGTGGGCTTATGCGGAGAGGAAGCTTTTACGAGGGGGCGTCCACGGTAGCCTAATGTTACGCAGATGGATAGTAGCAGCAGCAGCAGCATCATACACACACACACACACATACATGGTTGTGTTGAATTTTAAATCGGGCATACATATGGACTATGTTTGGACTAGCTACCAATCATGTCTTTGCTTCAACAGTACGCATGCTTCAGCAACACTCAATCTATAAATCGCTGCATCTCTCTCTCTTGTAAAGGTCTTGCGCCCGTCCTTGTCCTAGCAATATCGCCATTACTGTTCAACTTGTAACCGTCGCATCATCCTTTCTTTGCTTAACACTCTACACTACTTTAATCCGCGTCCGTCACGTAGCAGTCTATCTCTGTTTAAAACAATTGCCATCACTTTCAGTCTCACTGCCGCGCTGCATAAGCCCCTCTTTGTCATGTTCTGCTTCAGTCCCTCTGGTGGGGCACAGTATAGCGCTGTCGCGCAATCAGACCCCCCACCGATGTCGAGAACACATTGAAAAGTGTATGCATTCATTGGTTCTACGAGACATTTCTCAAAAACTATTCATTTTTCGTCTTAAAGTAGCGAAATAACAATTAAAAAATGAAAGTTGCGTAATAATTAAGTGTCGGTAGTAGTGTTGCGAAAGCTCTGGCTTGCATTACACAACGCTATCCCCACTCTGTGTGCTTTGCGACTGGGCCACGCCTCAAAGGCGGACCGTAGCGGCAGTGTGATTGGTTGTCCGTGTAGCCAATGGCGAGCGGGTGTCGTGCGATGCCTGAAAGACAGTCTGCGAGGCTAGGGCTCCCAGTCGCGCCGCGATTTCATAGAAATTTCAACAAAAATAACGTGAGTGCTTTGGGGAACAGTGCCGAATTGCAGCGGGCAAACGCCTGGACCTTGGATTACCACCCCGAAGGACACAGCGGGAGTCGTCGTTTTAAAACGGTAAGTTATCCATTTTCCCGAAAGGGGCTTGTTTGAGTTACACACCATGGAC
The DNA here is from genome assembly GCA_018344505.1 of Nebria ingens riversi. Classification (NCBI taxonomy): domain Eukaryota; kingdom Metazoa; phylum Arthropoda; class Insecta; order Coleoptera; family Carabidae; genus Nebria; species Nebria ingens. Next base: position 178,942 of record JADQWA010000186.1, read on the forward strand.
GAGTCGATTGCTTTACAACCGGTTTTTGAGGTGAGGCCCGCATATATATAGATGATATACGCTCGATAGAATGGGACAATGTCGACGGCTTACGCTGACTGGGCAAGTGCGAAACATTCTAAGCGCCATTTTTCTGTTAATTTCGCGATAATTATGGCCATTTTTGAGCCATTTTGAATGAGTCTATTTTTTTGTATACATACATATGATTTTGATTAGTTTATGTGACATTAGTATACGTATACATGTATAGTTGTGCGCATATACCTATTATTCAATCGTTCGCTATTATTTCACGGGCGAATAGAGGCGCTTATTTCCTTATTATATTCTATATACAAATTAAATTTGCAAACGCCTTTTTATTATTTTTCGAAGCATTTTTAACCATATGTTATATACATACATCATTTATGTTGCACACTCCAATAATATTTTATTTATTAACCACTAATAAGCGTTATAAATATTTTTATTTAGTAATATAGGAATAGAATATAATTATACTCCATACATTTAGTTGAAAATTTCGAAATGTTATAAGCATTGTTTAAGTAATATGTAGGGAAAGTTGACATTTACGAAAGAGAAATCGTGGATTTTTGATTGTATTTATAGATACCATATTATTCTATAATGAATATAATTGTTTCTGTATAACTAACTAGTCTTTTTTTCTACACTATTTAAATGAATTTCAACAAAATAAAGCTTAAAAAGCCATATAAATATATAAATAACGAAAGTATACGAGAATAATGTCGAGAGCCCGCACATAACGTAGTAGCGTTGTGCGCCAGCGAGGCTTCGTTTGCCGCGACCACAACGCCAACACTGCGGCCTTGTGATGGGCCTGCTTTTTCACGACACACTTAAAACCACTTTTAAACCGTCTATTTATGTGATTTCGTATTATATACCTACAATCATTTACTTTATTATTATTATAATGAAGCCTATTTTGCAAAAATAAATTATAAATCATTTTATTTAGAATACACACTGAAGTTTATGAACTATATAATAATTAAAAAAAATAATAGTAAGTACCTATATATATATATATATATATATATATATATATATATATATATATATATATATATATATATATATATATATATATATATATATAAATAAATATTAGATAGTGTTAAAATAAATTTACAATAAAATCACAAATGTTAAGACATCACGCTTGATGATGGCAACATTGTACAAAGTTAGAAAGTGAAATATAAATGGCAATGCAGCATTTAAAAAGTTGGTACCTGTAACGGCAACTGACGAACACGTCCTACATATTTTAAACGAAGCAAAAAACGAAACGAAAATACATAAATAAATATAAGTACCTATATACGGATTTTGAGAGTGACTTTTTTATTTATTTTATAAATTAAACTAGAACCAATCTCTAAATATTTATTTTCCAGCCCTTTATTTATTTTACAATATAGGTAGTAGGTACCTATGGCCTTAAGGCTTGATTGATTTTGCTTTATCAATATTATCTTTTAGTATTGAACAACATTAAAATGCATAAAACGAAAGGGACTAAGTATACCTATATATATATATATATCGGGGCGTATTTTCTAATTTAAAATTCCAATTCGTTTATTTTCCTATTGAAATTTGCATTTGAAACATATACATACATATATAATGTATCGCACGTCACTACTAAATAGTTGTGATAATTAGGTATTACAAAATTACACCTCAATATGTGTATTATATTATATATATGTAGGTTAAAAATAAAAAAAATAATAAAATGCAATGTTATTCAAATGGGGCATTGACCCCGAAAAATGCAGCGTTTCGGGTCATGGTCGTCCAAGACAGAGAGAGAGAGAGAGTGCGAGACACCACGACCGTGACGTCAAATGTGTGTTGTATGTATACCTACTCGAGGAACTGTACAACTATTATAGGTACTATGTATTACGTGTTGAGTGGGAAATGGCGTCAACTATTGTGTATACTTATAAGAAATATAAATATTTACCTATATTTAGTCAACATTCAATAACATATGTGAGTAATCTTATCAAAATTGTAAGTATTACCAATTACCAATCAGATTTCGTCGATAAAAAGTGATATAATATTGAGAAAATATCCCAAATATTGTAGACGTTCTAAATCGACGAAGAACTAAATTTATTTGACTGGAAACTCTGTCTGCACTGCCTGGAACCATTGGGGGGAAATCCTGCGAACCATAAGCGCCCGAGCAGTTTTTGTTTTTTGCAACACATAGTTCTATTCTAAAAAGAAACCCCATGGCTATATGTAGCACCAGCAATCTGTGATATTACAGCGGTTTAGAAATTAAAGAAAAAAAAATTAGGTCCCCCACTTAGCAGTGTGACACAGTCTGGTGGATAGTGTTGATAAAAATAAGTGCGGCAACGTGCGCCTATGCCACCCGGAGTACTTCAGTGAAAACGGCATTGAGAGGGAGCTTTCCGAATTTAGCCGAACATACACCGCACTGCCGATCAATACCGAACACGACTACTTGTAGGAATAGAAGAGGAATTTACTGAATATATATATACTCGTATATAGGTATATACCTACACCTATACTGAAATTTCAGCACCACTTGTGGAACAGTTGTGCTGAAAAATATTTTAAACTTTCACAGTCATTATTTGTAAACATATATGTAACCTTCCCCCACTCCCCCTCACGGCGGGGTGGTTAATATGGGGTGAACAATAAATTAAAGCAAAAAAGATTCTTTTTTTAATAATTTAAATTACTATTGAAATTTGTATACCTAAGTACATTTGCATATATGGTAAACAAGGTGATGATGATGGCCCAATCTATATACATACATACATACTTATATATATATATATATTATACGCATAAATATTTATCGAAAAAACACTCCAATTAAAGTGAAAAGCGTGTATACTAAGCATTGGCCACAAATTGTATATATTTGAATTTAATTGGGGACCCAGAAAGCGACTGCGGTGATGAAACATTGTTTTTGCGTAGCCAAATATCTATCTTTGTTATTCCACAGAGAAATATTTTGATTGTATGCGGCTGTGTGTGTGTGTGTCTGTGTGTGTGTACGGTGTATTAATGCCCAGAAGCTTCCGGTGTCGTTTGGGTCGTTATCCAGCGGACAGGAACCGGAAACCGCGCGACAACAAACGTTCTACGTACATACATACACACCCGAACTATATATGATGATGAAGGCACCGCATCAGTGATAAAACGTCCCCGGCGTTGTCATGGTACTATAACTGCTTTTATGCGCTGCTTCTGGCATCACGGCGATTATTCCCACCACCACCACCACCAGAGGGACATCAGGGAACGAGGGTTACACATATACACAGATGAAAGATTGCTTAGCGATATCATATTCCTTCAAGATTCACTACTAAACCACTAATGCGCTTCAAATAATCTGCCATATAAAGATAAATGGACGCGCTTCTACATTCATCCCTAACAAGACATTTAAACAATGCCATCAACTAAAGAAAAAACGAATCGTTTAAAATTCACATCACAATTCTCAACCGGAACCTACCAAAAATGTAAATTCGATTTCAACAAAAAACTATATATATATATATATATATATATATATATATATATATATATATATATATATATATATATATATATATATATATAGTGGTGGGGGGTAGTAAAGGATAAAAAATCATCTTGAGTGTGTAAAACAAAGACACACATAGCGACAGCATGTGTGGTCTTAGTATTTTGCATTGTAAAAAGGGCCAGACAAGCACGATTCGTTTTCGAATTTAAAAACAAAATATAACTCAAGATGGTCAATGTGAACTGGAGGAGTGTATTTGATTCACAACACCCCCCCCCCCTCACCACCTCCTCATTCATCTGTTAAAAAAAAGTTAAAATTGATGCGACACTCAACAAGGATTTGTGTGGTCCAAGAAAAGTTTAGGAAAACAAAAATCATATAATATCTTTGATGTGTTTTTTATCCGAGCTTTTCTTTTGTCACGTTTCCAAGGGGGGAATTTTATATGGAAATGGATAAAGTTTCACCCCAAAGAACAGGGAAAATCGCGTTTGAGATATATGTATGTGTTGATTGTTGTCGGAAAAGAAAGGACGACGACCGTTTACATGTTTATCAAACGAGTTTCATCCACGTTGTGCTGATGTGTTGTTTTAAACCAGGCCTTATTTCATTCGATATATTGATGCAACATATGTATTAAATAGAAAATGGTTTTACCTACACATATACTAGATATAGGTAAGGAAGAAATACACCTTTTGACCTTCCCTGAGTCAAGTCTAGCTATTTTCAGAATTCCATTTGTGTCTGCCTGTGTGTGTGTGTGTAACGCTCTACAGCCAAAACGACTAATGTTATAATCATGAAACTTTAAACTTGTATATGGCTCGCAAGACAACCCTCCTATTTTGGAAAAGAATATTCCAACCGGAAGT